>VWZO01017515.1:395520-406123 GCA_013396975.1 Bucco capensis
TGCTCCCAGCATCTCTGCTCCCAGCCCAGCATCACTGCCTCTGCATTGGCAGCCATGGGCTTTGTTCTCCTCTCATCAAGCTCTTCTCCAAACCCAGTGCTCAGCTAGCAAAGACAAGTTCTTATAGCTATTCTCAAGCAACACTGCTGTGCTGAGACAGCCCCAGTCCTTCCCAGAGCCTCAGCAATCCCAAAGTGGAAGAGCTCCAGGGACCTTGATGGTTTCATGGAGTCACAGAATCAATGTGGCTGGAAAAGACCTCAGAGATCATTGAGTCCAACTGCCACCCATGCTCACCTCTAAACCAAGTCCTCAAATAGCAAGTCTGCAGGTGTTCTGAACCCTCCCAGGGATGGTGACTCCACCACCTCCCTGGCTCAGTGCTTGATAATCCTCTCAGTGAAGACATTTCCCTGCTGTCACATCTGAACCTCTCCTGGCACAACTTGAAGCCATTTCCTCTCACTTTGCTCCCTCCTGAGCTCATTTCACACCTCCCCTGGAAGGCATGTTCAGGAATAACAGCAGAGTTGAGCTGGCAGCAGCTCTCCCAGCCTGATGCCCTCGCAGGGTGAGGATGATGCTCTTGCACACAATGTGTGGCACAAGTCTCCTGGGGTGGTTCCTTGGCTGGCAGCAGGCAGCAGTGCCCTGCTCCTGGCCTGCTTCCCACTGCTCTTGTCTGGGCAGCTTGGAGCTCTCAGAGCCTTACTGAGCACAGCAAGCCTGAGCTTTGTCTGTGCTGCTTTGCTAGAGCTCTGGGGAGCTGTGTGGTGGGACAGGGCACACAGGACAAGCCTGCTCTGGAAAGGGCTCTGGGAAGGTCTTCTCCTTCCCTCAAGACATGGAGGGAAATGATTAAAGACTAGGAAAGAATGGCAGTGTTATACTCCAGATAGAGTGGTTTGTGGAAGAAAGGAGGAGGACAATCCTCTTCCCTCCTCAGGGTATTTCTTTCCTGAGCCCTTTGCCTGCAGGACCTGCACTCCTCTCTCCCATTACACATCCCTTTTGGGGCAGCAAGCCCACTCGCTGCTTCAGGAGGGTTCTTGCCCTGTTTGGTGACTCCTGGACACTACAAGACCAGAAATACAAAGTGCCAGGGATAAGCTTTGTCACAGGAGAGCTCAGCTCCTCAGCTCCCAGCCTGTGTGCCCTCACGGGGTTAGATGTTCTCTCTTCTGACTGGAGCTGAGATGTCCTTAATCATGCAAATTGCTGCAGAAGTGCTAATGAAACACATTGCAACTGTAAAGCAGGAGGAAAGCTGTTCCATCAATTGTGTTTCAATTTCCCTGCTACCGATTAGCCCGAGTCACCCAGGTCGTGTTTGTACACAGCTGGTCAGGAGGAAGCTTTCCCAGTTAAAACAGCAAGAGCAAGAGCTCTTTAAGCCTTTATCTGTCTTCAGGGACAGGGTCAGTGGCCAGGCATGGCAGTGGGGAAGGGCTGGCTGGGGATGGAGGGCACCAGGGGGTCTGTCTGGGGAGATCTTTCCCTAAATCTCTTTGCTTTTAAAGAGTGAAACTCTTCAGCAACAGAATAGTCTTCCCCCTGGGAGGATTGCCTTAATCCATCATGTATATTCCCTGTCTTTCATGTTCCAGGGTGGTTCCAAACACCTACAGGAAGGCATGGTGAAACTGTGCAGCTCAGGGCCAATCCTGTTTGCTCTTTGTGCCAGAGCTTTCTGAGGAGGAAGAGAGAGTCACAGAGGTCAAGGTGCAGAGATCTCCCTGATGAGTTTGGGTTCCTCCTTCCACCACTCCTGGGAGAAATGTGTGGGCTTACCCTCCAGACTTTGCTGTTCACAAGGCTTCCAGGGAGCTCTTGGAACACTTGAGGCCTGTGTGTGTCTGCTGGAGGCTGCAGGTCCAAGGCAGTTTTGCTTTGTCACCTGGGCAAAGAGCTCTTTGTCTTTTTAATAAGACATCTTGCTGCTGTGGAGATGAATGGGAGCTGTGTGGTAGAAGCATCTGGGGTCCCTCAGCAGGCAGAGCCTGTGTGTGTCTGATCTCCTTCCTCTGGTGCAGTGGAGATGAAAGCATCCTCATCCCAGGTGCTGCAATGTTTCATTCCTCCTCACATCTCTTTCCCCCATTTATTCCAAATGACAGTGGCATTAACATTGGTAATGGCAAGCAAAAATCTGACTGACCCCAAACTTCCTGTGCCAAGGGTTCAGCTCTGCCCCTTGCAGTTAGCTCTTTGGGCTTCTCTGGGTTAATTGTGAGTTGTCTGCTGTCAATCAAGGCAAAGACAAGAGCAAGGCAGGAGCCAAAGGGTATCAGTCATGCAGAGATGCCAGTGCAGTTCTCAAGGGGACACAGCTGATGTCTGTTCATGCCCAAGAACCCAGAAGACCCAGAGAAAACCTGGGAGGAAACTCAAGCCTCCCCAAGACATCCCAATGTGAGATGACATTTTGTGCATTAGCAGGTCCTTGTGCCTGTGCCTGGACTGACACAGGTGACACCTCAAGTGTCTTTAAAAGCTGCTTCCCTGCATCACTCCTCATGCCCTGAGCCCAAACTCTCGTGGGTGCCATCTCCCTTCAGCCCCTCTGCTCCCTCCTGCATCCTCTGCAGCTGCAGGGCTCTGCAGGTGGGGTTTGGAGAGCTAAGTTTGGAAAGGCAGCAGGATGCTGCCAGGGTAGGAGGAAAGCTCTGGTGACCTCAGGCTGAGGTCACTCTGCCTCAAGGCTGTCACAGGAGGGGCTGGAGCTCCCCAGGGGCTCCTGAGGAGGAAACTGCACAGCAGGAAACTTGTCTGTGCCCTGAAGCACTGGAAAGGGAAGTGACTGGAGAAGAAAGGGATGGGGAGGAGAGTGGGAGTGAGTGGCCCTGGGAGAGCCTGTGGGGATGGGGAGCAGGACCAGGGGCTGTGCTGAGCCCCAGACTGCCCAGAGTAGTGCCATGCACCAGGACAGGGCAGAAGGATCCAAACTTGGTCATCTGGTAAAGCAAAGCAGGCAAGAGGAGAGCAGCTCCCTTCCCCATCAGCCTCTGCAGGCTGAGGGAGCTGACTCAGTGTGGCACATGTTTGGGAATCTTTTACATTGAAGAGGCAAAGAATGCAGCTGGAGGCATCCATCAAACTCCTGTCCTTCCCTGAGTTGTCTTTTCTCAGAAGCTAACATCCATGAGTTTGGTTATTAGAGTCATAATGTTATAATTATTTCATTTAATACTCTAATTATCCCTTGTGATTAATCCTGACCATAACAGCAATGCCTGTGAGTCTGGGAGGCATGTTCCAATGGATTTCTGCATTATGAATGTTAATTTGAGTTAACAAGTATGATAGCCAGAGGAAAAGAAACCAAAGAGCAGGAGGACTTGCAGCTTCTGAGTGAGCACAGGGCTGCTCCTGCCAGACTCTGCTAGTAACTGGGCCAGGGAGCCTGAGTCCCTGCTCAGCCCTGTTTCCATTGGCAGACTCCAGAGGAGGAAGCCAAGGGCTGCAGTGGCCTTCAGCTGTCAGAGAGAGGATCTCAATTCACCTGAGAAGCTCACACCTGGCAGAGTGCTTCTGCTGAGCTCTCAGCTATCCTTGGGCTTCTGGAGAGGCTGCAGGAGCAGGGGAAGGTGAGTGGAGAGAGCTGCTGCTCTGCCCTGGCAGGTGAAGGATGGCTGTGCAGCACTGAGGGCACAGCTGTTGGGAGCCAGGGGAACTTTCCCAGAAGGAGCAAACCTCATCCTTGTGAGCACAAACTGGCCATGAGCAGCTCTTTGGGTGCTTTGCAGTGAGGAGCTCTTGTAAGGACACAAGCTCCATGCCCAGGGTGACCCTCAGCCCATCCCAGGCTCCTCCTGGACACAAACCTCCTTAGCCCAGAGCTCATCCAGAGCCAGGGAAGGAATCACATCCTGGAGCTGTGGGGAGGGAAGTGCTCCTGCAGCATCAGTGCCTGCTCTGGGAGCCAGGGCAGGAGGGAGGGCAGGGCCAGGACATTCCCAGCAGCAGGAGCATGGCAGGGACCAGCAGCCATGGCTCACCTCTCCTGATGGGATTAGTGAGCAGAGTTGACTCAGCTCCAGCCTAGGAGCAGAGAGAGCACTGAGTCTCCTCTCTGGCTGTCTCTGGCAGGCACTTACTCATTCCCAGTGGGACACTCTGTTCTTTATGTGGCAGTTAGGGCTTGTTGAAGGAAAATAACACAGCAATGTCCTCTTAGTGGGAGTCTCAACACCAATATTCTAAGAGGAGGAGAAAATGAATGTGAAAATGTGCTGTTTGCAGCCCCTGTCACTGGCCATGCTTGAAGGACTGGCTATTAACACCTGGGCAGGAACAAGATCTGCCTCTAACGGCTTTTATTTTAAAGGCATGATATTGAGGAGCATGAAAACAATCTGATTAAGATGGTGTCTCCTTGAAACAGCTCTGAAATGTGTGAAGTGTTCCTTTTCCTGCAGTGTACAAAGTGAAAATCAAAGTGCAGAACAACCCAAAACACAGAGCTCCTTGCTCCGTGCAATAATGAGGCCATAAAACCAAACAATAAAGTTAAATAATTTACCATAAATATCTAAAGCTCGGAGATGATTCTCTGCATTAACTGCCTATGCTTAGGCTGATCTTTGCATTCAGCATGTCACAGATGGCAGCAGCAGACAAGAGAGTCCTTGACAAAATCTCACTGTAATTATGCTTTCCCCAGCTGCAGTTATTTTAATGCCTTTTCAGCTCAGCTGAAAGAGATGCACACATTTTATAAAGAAGGGCTTTTAACCACTCTGACAATGAAGCATTTGAAACCTAGAGTGCAAAAAAACACACCAAAAAACAACCAACCCCAAAACTTTCTCTGCATCTTGAAACCTGGGAGAGGCAGGGAGCTGGAGCACAAGTGCTCTCTCTGCAGCAGCAGCTAGAGCTCAGGCTCCAGGGATGGCACTTGTCATGTCCTCAGAGAGCTGCTCTAGCAACCTCTGCAGTCACTCAGAGCCAGCCCAACAAGGACTTGTGTTGTGGCTAGCAGGTCCCAGGAGTCCTGTCTCCATTGAGCAATGACCAGGAGCTCTCAGGCTGCCTTGCAGGGCAGAAACACAGCTTGAATGAGGTCAAGGTTACACACTCTTCAGCTGCAGTCCCACTTGGCTTGACTTTTCCTCTATTTGTTCTGGGGTGTGTTTAGTTTTTTCCTCCCCAAAGTGCTTTAAATCACTTTGGCAAGTCCTTCTCCCTGAGGAACACAGTGAAACCTCAGCCTGCCCTAGCCCTGGCAGAGCCCTGGCTGAGCTGGGCTGCATCTGCCAAGCCTGAAGGCTTCAGGCACATCCCTGCTGGAGCTGCCCAAGGAGCTAGGATGAGCCAACCTGGGGACACTCAGAGCCAGTTTCTCAGCCAAGTGACTAAAGCATCCTTCCCTGGCACTTGGTTCCCCTCCCTCTAACCCATCCTTCCTCTCCCCTCCCTCTAACCCATCCTTCCTCTCCCCTTTCTCTAACCNCTCCCCCCCCCCCCCCTCTACCCCCTCCTTCCTCCCCCCTCCCTCTACCCCATCCTTCCTCTCCCCTTCCTCTACCCCATCCTTCCTCTCCCCTCCCTCTAACCTATCCTTCCTCTCCCCTCCCTCTAACCCCTCCTTCCTCTCCCCTTTCTCTAACCACTCTTCCCCTCTCTTTTGGTCACAGCCTTGCTCAGGCTGTCATCCTCCTGCCTTCAGGGCAATTCCTCTGGGGAAGTAGCTCTGAAAGCCCCAAAGTATTTAGGCTTTTGGAGTGTTCCTGTGTCCTCTCGTTTTCATCTGCTCAGAGGAGTTTGGGATGTCTCTAGAACTCCAGAGAGTGATGCAAGCTTGAGCTGAAGCTCCTGAATTGTGGTTCCTGCAGGAGTTGGTGTGGCAGAGCTCTGCCTGACCTTCTCCATCTCTTGGAAGCCCTCAGAACACCTCTCCCCTAAAATCCATGTTCCAGGAGGCTCAAGAAGTGGCTGTGTGTTTTTTCTAAGGCTCTGAACACTCAGCAGCTCTTGTGAAAAACAAAAGAAGCTGAATCCTCTTGAAGTGAAGTTCCTCCTGCTCCCAGCAAGTTGCAGCTGCTTTTCCCTCCCCCCCTTTAAGCTCAGAGTTGAAAGGCAACGTGTGGAGAAGCAAGGAGAAGGATGCTAGCTGGGCTGGGAGGAGATTTTTCCCATTGAAGCCAAATAAAGGCAAAGGAAAGAATGGGAGGTTGGTGGGAGGCCTTTCAGAGGGGAATCCTAGCAAGCTTTGAGCTACAAAGAAGACATCATCGTGGTCTGGATGCTTGCAGCCCAGGGAAGGCTGATTAATGCAGGTTATTGTCGGGGAGGCTTGGCTTTTATGCTGCACACTGAAAGGCACCAAACCCTCCAAGTCTTCAGCTCCATACAATAACAGATTGTGTGCAGTTAGCCTGAGAAAACAAATGTGCTCCCTCTTCTGTAAGATTATAAAGCATCCATCAGTGGCTGGCATGAAACACCACACAGCACTGGGGATGCAATTAGCATCCCGTGCAAGCCAAACAACAACAGAGCAGGGAGTGCTTGCTCAGGTTTCCTGCCACTTGCAGGAGGCTTTGCCTCCTGACTGACTGAGGTTCCCATCAACAGCACACAAAGCTTTGGCCTTAGGTGCAGCTCCCAAGGTTGCTCCTTCCCCCCAGCTCTTCTGATAGTGTCTCCTGCCAGGGGATGGCCTGAGCCTGCTCCCCATGGCAGCCACAAAGCCAAAGCTGCTCCTATGGGCTGATGCTTCCTGCACCTGAGAGGACTCCAGTGAGTGTTCCTCTCCCTGGACAGCTCTGGCATCCACAAGTGTGAAGTATCCATGCCCCAAGCTCTCTCCTGCAGCACCTTGGCTCTGCTGCAGCCCAAGCCCATGGCTGAAGCTAGGATCTCCAGAGTAGGAGCTGCTCCCAAAGCCTGAGAGCATCCCATGGTCCCTGGTCACCAGCTGCCCCACAGGCATGGTGCTCTGGGCTGGAGCCAAATGGTCAGGAGCTGGTGGTAGCTTCCTTTGGAACAGAGTGCCTCAAGCAGGGATTTTATTGGGATGTAACAGCACTGTGCATCAGCTAAAGAGCAAGGATTATTAGGAGGATGTTTTGAAGGCTTTGCAGGCCCATCCTGAGTAAACAGTCCCTAAGTGTCAATAAATAACACCTTACATCTCCATTAAAGAGGCAGTTAAGCATATTTAGGATCCTTGGTTTATCTGGATGAGTCCAGTGCTGGCTTGCCATGTCTCACCAGTCTAACAGAGCTGTGCTTGCTCTGCCTCAGAGCCACTGCCTTGCTGCAGCCACCTCAGCTTCTTGCCATGTCCCATCCTCAACCCCTCAGCAGCACAGCAGCCCAGAGGAGCAGGCAGGGAGCTCAGCCCTCCTTGAGAAGCCCAGAATGAAGGCATGGAAGAGCAAAGGCATCTGTTCAAAGCCAGGCAGGGAGCCTGCAACAGAGCAGAACAGGAGCCAAGGAGAGATCAAAAAATACTGCTCTGAAACAAGGCTTTGAACATCAGCAAAGGGAAGGTTCTCTGACAAACTGCTGTGTTGGGATCAAAAATGCAATTAGTCCTGTGCTGGTGGTGTCACTGACATTGGTACTGAGCATCCAGATGTCCCACCAGCCCCAAAATCTGAGTACTGCCATCCATTTGCTCCCTGTGCCCAGGGAATAGCAGATGAGGGCTCCAGCAGGGACAACAGGAGATGGTTTGCCACCAGCCTGTGATCCCTGGAGGCAGCTCTCACCCAGGGAGCACCAGGAAGATCTTCCCAAGATGGCACAGCACAAACAACAACAACATCTAAACTGATGTCCCAGCTCCCACCTTCCCACACACTCCTCTCCTCCTGCAGAGGGATCTGAACTCAGGGGCTCCCTCCTGAAGCAAGTCTCTTCCATCCCTGTAGGACAGGGAACACTGATGGAGAAGCCCACAACTTGGGATTCTTCAGCGCAGTGCACTGTAAATGGAATGAGGAGCTCCAGCAGGACATCCATAAGCTGTGCTCCCCATTAGAGCTAAGTTAGCCAGCAGCATTAGAGCAATGCAGAGAGCAGCCTGCCCAGGCACCAGCAGCCCTTCTCCTGACATCAAAGCATGCTTAACTCTTTGCCATCCAGGCTATTTAGAAGCAATTATTGTTGCCATAAATCACAAGTGATGGCTTGGTTGGTTGCAAACCTGTACACATAAAACCCCAAATCGAAGCAGCACGGCCACAAAGGAAAAATTATTAGCTCCCTGGTGGGTTTACAAGTAATTTGCTAGCAATAAAAATGCAAAACCACATTTTGGTGTGCAGTGATCATAAATAATCCTTGGACAAGCGTTCTTCCCAGGACTTCCCAGTCCAGTCCCTTCCCAGCAAGTTTTATTGCCCTGCTTCTCTCTCAGTTTGCTTTCAAACTGCTGCTGTCATAACAGTTTAGGAATGACAGTCCTGTCGGCAGAAACTTCCATCATTCCTGTGGAAATAGGCTTCCCCACAAGGGGCAAGCACACAGGCTGACCTCAGGAAGCCAGCCCAGAGCTGTAGGCAGCCTGCTGGGGCCAGCACTAGGCAGAGAAGGACACCCGGGGAAGCCCTGGGAGCAGAGCTGGCATGCGGGGCTGCTCAGGGCTGCCTCCAGCCTGCTGGCACCTGGCAGGATCTTCAGGAAAGCAGGGACACTTGGAGCATTTTGTTTCCAAGCAGTGGCAGTAAGCAAAACTGCCCAGCAGCTGCTGGGAAGCTGGTGAATGCAGGGCAGAGGAGCGAGCACAGCTCGGTGCAGCTGCGACCTGCAGAGCTCAGCAGCCCAAGGGACGAGAGCAGAGCCTGGGCAGAGCTGCAGCACCAGGGGCAGAGCTGCAGCACCAGGGGCAGAGCTGCAGCACCAGGGCTGAGCTGCAGCACCAGGGGCAGAGCTCCAGCACCAGGGCTGAGCTCCAGCACCAGGAGCAGAGCTCCAGCACCAGGGGCAGAGCTCCAGCACCAGGGGCTGAGCTGCAGCACCAGGGCAGAGCTCCAGCACCAGGCACTGAGCTGCAGCACCAGGGGCAGAGCTGCAGCACCAGGGCTGAGCTGCTGCAGGCAGCACTCAAGGGGCAGGGAGCATCTGCTAAGCTTCAGCCCTGAGCTCCTGGGCTCTTGGGGTGGCTCAGTGTGTGCTGGAGTTGTGGCTTCACTCCCAGTGTGTCCAGGGGATCCCTGGAGTTAGAGAGGGAGAAGGGAAGTTCATTAGCTTAGAATTGCCTCCGAAAAGTACTAAACCTAAATGTGAATTCATCATGGAAAGAGATGGGGATGCAAATCAGGCTGGCTTCCAGCTTTTAGTATGCCATTGCTCTCCCTCTAATTGGGGGAAATGGATCCTGTAGCTGAAATTGCCACAGTTAACAGCCACAGTTACAATGCAGACCAGGAAATATTGCATGTTTTCCCTCAAATCACCAGCACCACATCCATGGATAAGAAAATTAAGTCAATATGGATCTAGCTGCCTTGTAGCTGCTCATTTATACAGATGGGCATGTGGACAAAATCAGTCTTGTCTGTAGAAACACATCCCTGGGCTAGAAGGTAGCTGCCAGAAGGACTGAGGATTGTCTATGTGGCTTTCATCTGGAGTGATGCTGATAGTCTGAGCAGCGACAAGCTCTACATCTTCAAGCTTCATCTCAGATCCTGCAGCCCCTTTTCTGGCTAAGCCTTTCCCCGTGATGTAGATGAATAGGAAGAGAAACTAAAGATCCTATCTCCATTCCAATATTGTGAGGCAAGCCTGGATCTCCCCTGGAGCCAGACACCCAAGGGCTCATTCTGAATTTCCTCTAAGTAAAGACAACCAAAAGAAATGATTTTGCAGGAATAAAAATGTGGAAGAAGTGTATGAAAGCAGGAGGAAAATGGTTTTCCTTGCCTATAAAGTAAGAAGAGCTCTTTAAGGTTTTATAGAGCAGAGATGGAAAGGCAGCAGCTCCTTTCTATAGGTCCCTCCTTCAGTCTGCAATGGCAGCAGCATTGCTGCCACAGGACATGGAGCAGTGGTGGGGCTGGAGCTGCAGCAGAGGCTCCAGGGGCTTACAGGCATGCAGAGGACATGCCTGCAGGGACATCCTGCCAAGAGAGGAGTGGCACACTGAACCCAGCCCAGGACAGCTTGCATCAGAGGATGCTTGAGGTCCCTTCCAACCTGGGCTATGCTCCAGCCTCTTCTTCCTCATCTAAACCATAGAGAAAGCTTCAGGCTTGGTCATTTTGATTCCTCTCACTTCCTGCCATGGTTAATTGTCCAGAGGAACCTTCTCCTTCCTGACAGAGAGCAGCCCAAAGCTCTTGCACTCGCTCAAGTCCTTGAAGAGCACAAGGCCAGTGTCCCAGCTGAGTGCTGGGGAACAGCTTGTCCCTCTCTCTGCTGGGCACAGCACACAGCAGAGCAGGGAGCCCAGCTCAGGCTGGAAACAATTCCAGCACAGGCAGAGCCCAGGGCAGCAGTGACCTGAAGCAGGATGTGCAGCACAATGTCTTTCCCCTCATAAATAGGAGAGACACTGTGGGATGATTATCCACCAGGATTTATCTCCACAGCTCCCTCTGTATCCTTCTGGGCTTAAAAATGTCTCCCTGCCCTTTGCATTATTGCA
>VWZO01017516.1:6910-37332 GCA_013396975.1 Bucco capensis
CTGCTGGAGAGAGTCCAGCACAGGGCCACCAAGATCATGAAAGGAGTGGAGCATCTGCCCTATGAGGACAGGCTGAGAGAGCTGGGTCTCTTCAGCCTGGAGAAGAGGAGACTGAGTGAGGACTTCATTAATATTTATAAATATGTTAAGGGCGAGTGTCAGGAGGAGGAAGCCAGGCTCTTCTCAATGTCATCCAATGTTAGGACAAGAGGGAATGGGAGCAAGCTGGACCACAGGAGGTTTAGTATTAACACGAGGAAAAACTTCTTTTCAGTAAGTGTGACAGAGCACCGCAACAGGCTGCCCAGGAGGGCTGGGGAGTCTCCTTCTCTGGAGACATTCGAGAGCTCCCTGGACACATTCCTGTGTGAGCTCGTCTAGGTGATCCTGCTCTGGCAGGGGGGTTGTACTAGATGATCTTTCTAGGTCCCTTCCAACCCCTAACATACTGTGATACTGTGCAAATCCTGTTGTTTGATATGTGAAATATTGTATCTCTTAGATATGTTTTAGTTGGACAAGACAGTATTTGAAATGAATGATGACAGCAATAACATCCAGGTGGCACAAGCTTGTCATGGATGCTTAAGTACATTTTCAAACTGAAAAACCTAAAATAATAATCAAATGCAAATCATGTGGAAGGGGACTTCTCTCTGTGACGTCTCAGCCAATTAATAATGGGCCCCTTGAACACCAACAATATGGGGTGCTAAAAGATCCAACTTTACTCTCGCAGCACTGTACAAAGCTCCCTGGGAAACTTCTCTCTCTCTCCTTCCTTTCCTCCCCCACCCACTTTGTCTTCCTTTTAACAGATGTCTTGTTGCTGTCGAGACAGTCTCGGAGTTCTTTGCCTGTTGCTGCTATTATGTGAGCTGGCATGGGCACGGCACAGGGTGGGACACGGCTGTAGGGTCCCCGAGCCTCCTGCCGAGTGGTCGTATCGTGCTCCCCGGCACTGCTTGTAGCCGGGAGTGGGTGGATCAGCGGATAACAGCAGAACCAGCAGCAGGCGGAACTGCCGCAGGGACTCGCCATGGGAGGGGCTTGCTCCACGGCTTGGACAGAGTGGAGTGAAACAGTGCAGATGCAGTCGCTGCCTTTTGGCACTGTCACAGCTCCGCGCGGCTGCTCTGTGTGGCTTCTCTGCCCAACCGGACGCTGGCATGGTGCCTTTGCCGCTTTGTCGTGGCTGCCTGCTGCCTGCCACTTTTTACTGGAATCAAAAGGCATTTCCAACCTGCAAGAGTCCAATTGCTTGGTCTTATCAAATTTTTTACCTCCTTCACTCTCAACATGAAAAGCAGTCTCATCCTTTCTGGTAGCTTTCTCCTAGGGCTCTGTCCCCACTTTATCCCATGATTCAATGTTAAAAATCATGGTCTCATCTATAAGAGAGTCTGTGGCTTTAAGCCATATCAACACGTATTTCAATTCAGAGTCTTTATACACACGGTTGTACTTCTGCAATAACTTCCTAAACTTTTCTAACACTATTTATTCTTCTTGCGAAGGACTGTACCCCATTATTCCCGATTGCTCACCTCTGTCCAGCAGGGGCGTTATGACGAAATTTGCCACACTCAAAAGCGCCTTAACCCTGGTGCATACCCCACTTCTCCAAGGAGGGGACTACCAAACCGGATTTCTTTCTGAATACCTTCTCTCTCACCATGGCATGTCACAGGGCTAGCCTCTCCAAAAAGCTACACTGCTACACTTACGTAGTAAGTAGTGCACTATCTAACAAGCAATCCTAAGCAATTAACCCATGACCCCAAAACATCTTTTAGTTCCCTAATCTAGACGTCTTGCAGCTGTGGATGAGGTCCTTTGTTATGTTCTTAAGCTCCCAGGATGTCAGACATTTCTACATATTCCTTTCTGTCCTTTAGCTTTTCCGTGGCTGCTTGTTCTATTTCATCCCATATTTCTCTGACACTTCTCTAGCCTAAGTATCTCCATTTGTGTAGATTTAATGGACCCACTGGTCAGTTTCATTGTATGTTGTGGTCATGATTAATATATAAGATGGTGCCTATAACAATGTTATACAACATTTTCTGGGGGTGATTTATCTACATACACACAGTCATGTATTCACTTAGCTGCGCCAACCACTAATTCAGGCACAGATGTTCTCTATTACCCCCCTATTCCCTACTACAGGAAGGATAAAAGGAATTAACAGAAAGAAAGAGTCTTGTGGATTCGAAATGAAAATTTAAACTGCTTTAATGAAAATAATAATAAATTGAAATATATGCAAATATATATCAAACCAATACCACACTCAAACACTCCTTGATGACAACTACGTCACTGTCACCACCGATACTGTAGCAGAAAGACTCAGCAGCAGAGAGGAACCAGACTCAGTGGCTGCATCCTGGAAATGGAGTCAAGAATTCTTGGATTGAGATTGAAGGAAGAACAGACAGACTCCTGTAGCAGCAAAGCTGGGCTTCTGATCCTTACAAGGACAGTTACCAGTCCATCACCCTAGATGGCTCAGGTGCTCAACCTTCAGGGAGGATAGAGACACAAACCTCTCCTCTTTGGTATTTAATATGCTATTTAGCATACATATATATATTATATAGCTTAATCATGCACCTGCCTTGCTTGGGTCTTAGGCCTTATGAAAGAGACACCAAGTCCCAAGCTTGGTGTGAAAGTTTCAGGAACTGGACCATACTGAATATGACATATATGGAATGGAATATCTCATTCTGATTCAAACTAGGATAATTTGTTATCAAAGATTGAAGGCACAATCTACCTTGCTCAGTAACTTCTTCCTTCCATATTCTTTGCATATTATTGCAGAAAAAAATATGGGAACATTGTGGTACTGTAGGGCAATTTATGTCCCCTTTCTCATTCCTAAATACAAATACAAACCAAATTTTCAATAGATAGATAAATATACTGTGTCCATAAAGAGTTCTATTTCAAATATCTGACTTGGAGAAATGTCTAACTTTGAAATATTAATAGAAGGCAAAGAATTACTCTAGTTCTCTGCATCTTTACTTTTCCAACTGGAACTAAGAGAAAAATCAAACTGAGAATGGAAATGTAGAATCATCAGAATGTTCCTGAACATTTCTGAGTAATTCTGAGCGTTCCTGCCTATCTAGTGTTGTTTATAGCAAATTGCAAGAGACAACCACCAGGGCATCCCAGAAACACTGAAGTTAATACTAACTCTGAGGTTAATGAGTATCTACTCCCATTTTTAACATCTTTCCCAGATGAATCTAATCTAAACTTTGGGTTTCCACGTAATAGTGCAGCTAACTCACAGTATGTTGCAGAAAAATTATAGAAGTCTTTCATCACTTGAGGAGTCTTGTTTAGGCAGATCTTTGTTGACAGGTCACAGTTCTATTTCCTTATGGAGAACAAAGCTATGCCCCAAACTTCCTGATGCTGAAGTGTTTTGTTGTAGCAGGATCCGAGTAAGAAATTACTTTCATATATATCAGAAGCTATTTAATAGGTATATAATTCAATTTTCTTTTAATGTATGATTTCATGTTAAGATCTTTGTATATTTTCTGATTTCAATAAAGAGTTTATTCCTTCATTAACAGCAAAAGCAAATATGTAATTCAGTTGACTTCCGTGTTGTCACTTAGTGTTAAGTAAACTGTTAGTGGAACTATGTAATTGAAAATGACTATGCAAAATTAACTTGAATGATAACATTCCTGGAGAACTTCAAATGCTCAAGCCAAACAGGGGAAATATCAAGGTTTGCTAATTGGAAACTCTATTTACTTAATTAAAATACAGTGCTTGTGAGCTAATAAAAATGAGAACAATCAATATGTAGCTAGTAGGTATAAACAAAAACAAATTACCTACCTGAAAAACACATTTACTTTAATTACAGCACTCACATTTTGAAAGTCTATTCCTAATGAAAATGAGAGGATATTGTGAAAAGAATTCAGGTTGGCATTAATTCACTAGATTCATTAAAAAATTAATACTTCCAATACAGTGACTGTGTATTTTCTTTGCCATATTCTCAACATAAGAAACATTGGTCAGGAGTGCTATTAGTATTTTATTGTATTTAAGGTTTAACTTTGATTTAATTTGCTCATATAATTCCCTTAGTTATTCTCAAGGGACAAGAAAGATCATCCCATAATTTGCACTAATACAAAATCACACAGAATCATTAAGCTTGGAAGAGACCTCTAGGATCATGAAGTACAACTGTCAGCCTGTCACCACCATACCACTAAACCGTGTGTTTAAGTACCGCTTCTATACATCTTTTAAACATCTCCAAGGACGGTGACTCCACCACCTCCCTGGACAGCCTGTACCAATGCCTAGCAACTCTTTCTGTGAATTTTTCCTAATATCTGATCTGAACCTTCCTTGGCATCACTTTAGGCCTTTTCTCCTTGTCTTCTCACTTGTAATCAAGGAGAAGAAGCCAACATGCATCTCACTCCAACCTCCTTTCAGGTAGTTTTAGAGGGAGATGAGGTCTCCTCTCAGCTTCCTCTTCCTCAGACTAAACAACTCTAGTTCCTTCAGCCACTCGTAATATTTGTTCTCCAGATGCCATTAACAGAAATTTCAGTGTTCTAAAAAACATTTATCCAAGTATAGCCATCTCCAGCTTGGCAATAAGCAGGAAACAGCATGATGTATGTGTTTAAAGGAAGTGAAAATGAGATCTGTTAAGCTAAAAGTCATTTTCAGGAGTACCACCTTAGGAAGTAAAGTGTCTTAAATTTACAGTGCTGTACTTTACAGCACAGAGCTTTTTTTGACTATGAAATGATTTTTCCAGGGTTGTCTTTTATGAAAATCTGTTTCTTCTGAAAGTGACTATGAACTCTGTCACAGATCTGATACCTCTCCTGCTGTGAACAAATATTGGAGCTGAGGACAAGGTGTAATATATTTTGATATTTTTTTCTCTTCTTCAGAAATGCGTAAGAATTATGTTAATCCCAATTTCTAGGGGAAAAGAATGAAAACATCATACTTAATCCTGTTTTTTAGTCCATGCTGAACATGGAGCTGATAAAAACCTGGAGGATTTCTGTGTGATTCTAAATGAGAATGATTAGCTACAAAAAATTTCTTGTAGAGTGTGAAAACTGACATTCTATGTGGGAGACAGCATGGATTACAAGGTTTGGAAAGAGTGTTGTTGAGCGCAGGATCACCACGATGACAACCACCAGCGACTGGGGACATTATAGTTCCAGTTCCAATGGGTCTGCCCTGCCTCTGTTCTAGCCCTGTTTGTTGTTTCCCCTGTCCTTCCCCATTCCCTGGTTTATTATTGGCTCTTGATCCCCTGGTTTCCCCCATCGGCTAGCCGGGCCACTTCCTTTCTTCACGGAGACTTTAAGAACTCCCATGGAGTTTGAATAAATGGCTTTCCACCCTCTGGAACCCTCAGCGTTCATGTCTCTCTGAGGGACTTGGACCGGGGACCCGGTCACCCCTCGTCAAATTGGCACCCATACATGAGGCAAATGGCAGAGTCTCTGCTGTGTAGAAGATTTCTCCAGATATCATTTGGGCTCAGGGGACGAAGCTTTTCGGCTTCCTGCCTGGACGGAATCCATGGCTCAGTGTTCGAACTTCATTTGGACTTCACTTGGATTCTGACTTACCACAAAAAGAGGTAAGCCCTCAGCTGTGTAGACATTATGGGATTGTTATTTTCTAAATCACAACAGGAGAGCTATAAATGCTTGAAAAT
Source organism: Bucco capensis (assembly GCA_013396975.1). NCBI lineage: Eukaryota > Metazoa > Chordata > Aves > Piciformes > Bucconidae > Bucco > Bucco capensis. The sequence continues at coordinate 12,663 of VWZO01017516.1, forward strand.
ATTTTCTTTACCTTCATGGACACCTGATTGGTAAAGCCTCCCTTTACCAAGTACCAATACAAAGTACCAATACAAAGTACTGATAAGATGGATTTACAAGAATAATTATGCACTTCCCTCTCCTATCATCTATGAGGAATGGGACAAAGTGGCAATGAAACTATGGAAAGCCACTCAAATCAGTGACTCTCTAGCATCTCAAGCCACTATCACATGTGCTTAATCCTAAGCATGCTAGATAAAAAACAAAATACACTAACGGTTGTTTTGGAGGAAGGAAAAGAGCAGGGTCTCAGCTGAAGCGTGCATGTCATGGCGGGAACAGATTTAGGGGCAGAAACTGTGTCTCTGGCATGGCCATTACACACACAGCATGGAGCGCCTAGCTCACCTCCCCAGACCCAAAATGGCCGCTGCCTCATGGCTGAGCCCCCACAGACCCAAGATGGGGCTGGGTCATCTCCTTCACCCCTGGCACAAATGGGCAGGGATCACCAAAATGTCGACCCACAAAGCCATGCCACTTATTCCGCCACGCAGCTAGGTGGCGCTGGCCCTCCAGCCGCACCATTGAGTGGACAGGCCCCGCCCACTTCTGCCCTTCTGCAAGTGGGACCCTACCAACATGGTGGCGCCCATGCCCCTGGTATCCCTGAAGCCGATGCCCAAAGTAACCATGGACTTACATCAAACAACAAGTGACAGCAATGGATGATTTGGATCTATTACAGGCATTCCCTGTGTACTACCACCCCAACAGTCCTCCCCTCTGGCAACCTCTTCCAATCCCGGTTTTAAAAGACACTAACAAAGCCATAGCTGAATATGGACTAAATTCACCCTATGTGCTAGGAGTGTTAAGCTTCCTATTCGAAGCTTACACCTTTACACCAAATGATATAAAAACACTGGCAAGGGCATTTTTTACAAGCATGCAGGTGTCGCTTTTTCTAGATGAGTGGCAAGCCCGCATTTGACAGGACGCAGAACGCACCCTCTCCACCAAGGGTATCCCAGTCCTGGATTCCTTTAATAGGTTATTTGGGGTTGGGCCGTACATCTCCAACCAGAGCCAAACAACAATTCCATTGAATGAACTGGATCTACCAAAGAATTTGGCTTTCCAAGCAACTGAAACTATTGCTGAGGTGTCTGAGACAACACCATCATACACCCAGGTCCATCAAAAGCCAACAGAGCCATTTATAGACTTTGCTGAGAGACTGAAGAGTGCAATCTCCAAACAAATTAAACATCCAGAGGCTCAAGACATGTTGATTTTAGGATTGTCAATTTAGCAATCTAATGATGATTGCCAAAAAATATTAAGGACTCTTAAAGATCCAACTCCAATGGACACGGTTAAGGTGTGTCACAATGTGGGATCCCACACCTACACCACAACTCTACTAGCTCAAGTCCTGGCAGCTCAAATACAACAGAGGGAGGCTACGTGTCATCACTGCCAACAGGACATTTTAAAAGGGATTGTCCTCAACTGAAGAGAAGAGCACCTACAATACCACCTAGCTTGTATCCCCCATGCAGAAAGGGATTGCATTGGACAAGCAACTGTAGATCACTCTTTGATAGAGCTTTCACCGAAAGCTGCACAAAAGCTGGCTTTCATTTCAGAAAACAGGGAGCTGAGCGCAAAGGGCAGCGCAATGATAAAAAATGCCCCACAAGTCCACCACACTAAGCTGCTCCTCTCAATCCTGAACACAGACCCAGAGCGAGTGTCTCTAAGGTGGAGTTGGCCTCTCCCCACCAACTCACAATAAGCACTGACAGTTATCAAACTATTCCTGTGAGTGCACCAAATAGCCTACCAGTGCCTGCTGGAAAATACATTTTAACTGGGACTGCTACATCTAACACTACAGGGTTAACAGTTATCCCACAGTTAGTGACTGTGGACAATCCAAAGGCATTGGAAGTGACAAAGCTCTGTTTCCACTGGTGGAGCTGGACAGAGAAACACCTATCTGTTGTGGTCGGGGGGAGCACATTGGACTCTATGCCTTTGGTCCAATGGGCACAATCTATTCTACTCAATCGGCCTATGCTGACTTGCTCTGTGTTTTTTCCTAACACTAACCAATCTGCTCGAGTAAAAGGTCTTTTAGACATAGACACAAGAGCAGATGTCACCATCTTTGCTGAAATTCACTGGCTGAAGGAATGGAGTACTACGGAGCCATGCCTTGGCATCAAAAGTGTAGGAGGAGCCCAGACATCGCTCCAAAGTGTCTTCACCTTACTGATTGAGGGTTGAGAAGGTAAAACTGCTTCAGCAAGGCCTTATGTCCTTAATATCCCAATGACCCTCTGGGAGAGAGATATTATAGGACAATGGGGAGTCCAATTAACCACCTCAAATTTAGTTTAAAGGCCACTGGTGAGCCAAGGTCTCCTGCCTTTGCAGTGCTTTCTGATGAGACCTAGGGGAGGGGACATATCTTTGTCCCCATAGGATCTGGTCCTAAGTGGGTTCCATCACACCTGGTGAAACTGCAGAACAATGAGTGGCTGTCACCATGATCTCCATCCTCCTTGTTATAGTGAATGTGAAAATTGCCCGAGGTATCCATTTTCTCTCCCTTCACCCCCCTGACCGTTAATGTGTTCACTGGCAAACCTGGTGAGTGATAGCCCTTTCTGTCGGCTGAGTTGTGTGGTCCCACAGGCAGGAGCGGGGGCCGACTAGCTGGCGGGGTGATCTCCGCCCCTGCCGGGCGGTGCCCGCCCAGTGGGGGGATGCGCGGGCTGCAGCAGAGTGGCAGCACCTGTGGGGCTGTCCCAAGCCGGAAGCCGGTGCACACCCCACCACGGTCCGGACAGAAACACTGACCCTGCAGTAGTGTGCCCCGAGCAGCGGTGGGCCCCCAGCGAGCGGCAAGCAGCGAGCGACGGCGAGCCCTGGAGCGGCAGCGACANTCACTCCTCCTCTTCCAGATTGGCTTGCAATATTAAACAAAAAAGGAGGAATTGTGGGAGACAGCATGGATTACAAGGCTTGGAAAGAGTGCCGTTGAGTGCAGGATCGCCACGATGGCAAGCACCAGAGATTGGGGACATTATAGTTCCAGTTTTGCACTTGTGATATTGTTGTACTCTTTACATTTATTGTTATCCCCCATGTGCGGGAGCTGCATGGTTTCTGTGGGCGGCGCCATGTTGTACAGTCCACTGGGTCTGCCCTGCCTCTGTTCTAGCCCTGTTGGTTGTTTCCCCTGTCCTTCCCCGTTCCCTGGTTTATTATTGGCTCTTGATCCCCTGGTTACCCCATTGGCTAGCCGGGCCAATTCCTTTCCTTGCGGAGACTTTAAGAAGCTCCATGGAGTTTGCCCCCGGAACCCTCAGCGTTCGTGTCTCTCTGAGGGACTTATACCGGGGACCCAGTCACCCCATACCAATTCTATGCTGTCTTTAAGAGATACACTGAAAAACATTACAATTTCTCTGCCATTGCTAAATAGTTTTCTCTAGTTATTAAAATATACTTTGCCCTTGAGCTGCTTCCTGCTCATTGGCTTCTACTTCCAATGCTATCAAAACTCATACGCTTCCACAAACATTCATGATAGTGCTCTGCCTTTCTGGGGTTTATGCATATCATAGTAAATTATAGTCTTACAATACTCTGCTCTCAGTCTTTTACAAATATTGTTTAGCCAGGCTGTTTTACTTCCAAATATTTTCCCCTGAAAACTAAGACTGGGGCTTATCAGAGATGATCTTTGTAATTAGAAACGAAGCCCATAATAGAAGGAGCATTACTGTTTCGTTGGGCTTTGCTATGTTAGATGATGAGTTAAAATAACAGTAAAATAGCTAATTTGTAGTCCATAAACATGAAAACCAGAACCTAAATTTGATGCATTTTAAATTCATTTTGTTTACAGAAACAAAGCCTCTGCTAGGGGAATTGAGCTGGCTCTTGGCATAAACTTCCAATTTTCTCGATGGCTGTGAATCCTCCTTATCTCTTGCATTATTTATAAATGATTTTGCATTATATATTCACTTTCTTTCCATTAGATGAGCTATTTATACAAGTTGTTGATATAGATAAAATTTATTTTTAAGTAAGTTATTTTTTATTTGAGTATTCAGAGTCATGCCAGAACCTGATAACTTCAACAAATCAAGCTGGGATTTATTTAATGTAGATAACAGTTTTTCCTTGCAATTCTTTAGGAATACTCAGTGATTCTTAATGTTTAGAAATAACTTTAAGTAAATAATTCACTATATTCTCTCATACAGGTGGAGAGAATATAAAAATTTTTCAGTGCAGAAATCTTGTCCCCTTTAAAGTCCAGAGAGGTTAAAGTTGCACAATACTGAGACCGTGGCTGCAGGACATATAACTGAGTCTATATAACAATCAAATTCTGGAAATGGAAATGCCATTGTAGCAGGGTATGGGGATTCGTCCTGAACAGAATTCCGCCACACAGTTTAACAAAGCAAGAAACGAGTTTTAATTGCTATAAAAAATCTGAGCAACTCTAGCAAGCACACATACAGTTATAGCATATCATGCCAAGCCCAGGGTGACCATTACAAAGCTGAGCATCAGGAGCATTATTGCTATAAAGACACTAAAAAATCCTAGCAAATACACATACAGTTACAGCATGTCATACCAAACCCAGTGTGACCATTGCAAAGCTGAGCATTAGAAGCAGCATCCTGGCAGGGGGCTGGTAGGCTCAGAGCATCACAGGGCATCCCCTGGAGAAGACCATGCTGCTGGGTCTTCCCCCCCTGCCAGAAGCAAGCTCACTTTTATAGGCCAGTCATGCGAAAGTACTGGACCCAACCCCTGCACAGGCGGTCACGTGCACCGGGTGTTTTCAGCCAGCTGCATGTTGCAATCAGCAGCCCACAGCTATTCACCCTTGCAAATCAATCTTGTTTTCCAGTCTTAGCCGAGAGACAGGAGCCAAGGTCCAGGTTTGTTAAGGTCATCCTCTCATGCTGTGGCCCACCAAAGATCATTTTGTATCCCTTACACAGTCACAGAATCACAGAATTCGTGGTTTGAAAGGACCTCTCAGATCACCGAATCAAAAAAAAAAAAACCCACCAAAAAAAACCACCTGCCCTCCTTGCCTGCCACAAGAGCATGTCCTGCAGCACCGCATCTACACGTTTCTTAAATACCTCCAGGAATCGTGACTCAACCACCTCCAAGGGAAGGCTGTTCCAGTGCCCCACCACTCTTTCTGTAAAGAATTTCTTCCTAATATCCAATCTAACCCCACCCTGTCAGAACTTCATACCATTCCCTCTGATTCTGTCATTACTTACTAAGGAGAAGAGGCCAACATCCACCTCTCTACAACCTCTTTTCAGGTAGTTATAGAGGGCAATGAGATCCCCCCTCAGCCTTCTCTTCTCCAAACTAAACATGCCTAGCTCCCTCAGCCTCTCCTCATATGGCTTGTCCCCTAAAGCCCTCACAATCTTGGTATTGCCAGTACCTTTCACCCTGTGGGGGCGAGATGTAATGAGCAAGTGGGGTTTGACACTGAAATCTGACTCAAATTTATCCTAAGGGTCGCTGATCAGCTGCAGCCCATGAAATTAACCTGGAAGACAGACCTGTCTGGGTAGATCAGTGGCCCCTAACTGAAGAAAAACTGCAGCATTTGGATGTTGTTAAAGAACAATTCGATTTAGGTCATATTGTCCCCACCACTAGCCCCTGGAATTTTCCAGCTTTTGTTATTCAGAAGAAAAATGGAAAATGGCGATTACTGCATGATTTAGGAAAAATCAATGAGGTTATGGAAGACATGGGCTCTCTGCAGCCTGGCCTACCATCACCTACAATGATTCCTAGGAATTGGCATATTACTGTGATTGACTTAAAAGATTATTTTTTCAGTATTCCCTTGTACCCTGATGACACTCCTTCTCGATCCCTGCTCTGAACACATCTCAACCATGTCAGAGATTTCATTGGACGATCCTAACCACAGAGTATGAAAAAAAGCCTGACAATATGTCAATGGTTTGTCGCTACTGTCCTGTCCCCAGTAAGAAAACAATATCCCGCAGGACTGATATATCATTACAGCAATGATATTCTCATTGCACCTGCAGATGACAGTAAAATGAATGCAATGTGTACCGCTGTTGTGCAGGCAACATCAAATGCTGGCTTGCAAATAGCCCCAGAAAAGATACAAACACAAACACTGTGGAAGTACCTGGGATGGAGAATAGCAGAACAAACCACTGATCCACAAAATATCTCTCTCCTTTCAGAGATACATACCTTAAATGATTTACAAAAATTGCTAGGGACTATTAATTGGCTACACCCAATGCTAGGTATCTCTACCTGTAACTTACACCCTTTGTTTCAATTGCTAAAGTGAGATTCAAATTTGCAATCACAAAGAGTTCTTACAAAAGAAGCTAAGCAGGCTCTGGATAAAGTTGCTACAAAAACAGCCAGTTGCCACATGTCCCGTTGGGACCCAGATCAGCCTGTGCAATTTGCCATAGTGAACTCTGATTTTCAGCCATATGCTCTTTTGTTTCAATGGTATTCAACCCTTCAGGACCCTCTAATGGTTATTGAATGGTTGTTTTTACCTCATCAATTTCCAAAAACAATTGTCATTAGTCCTGAAATGTTTGCAATGCTAATACAGAAGGGGTGCCGAAGGCTGCTCTCCCTCTGTGGAAAGGAGCCTTCGAAAATCATATTGTCAGTGACATTAGATGTACTTCAGTGGTTACAGGAATCATCTGTAGTTTTTCAAGCTGCTATAACTGAATTTCCAAGACTTATCTCAATACATCCCCCAGGACACCCACTCCTCCGCACCCTGCAGATACAATCACATCCTAAATGCAGCCCCACCCCTGTGGATGGGCCCACAGATTTTACTGATGGCTCAGGACGAACAAAGAAAGGTGTTATCACCTGGCAGGATGAGGGGGGGAGGTGGTTGCCTGATGTTACCTATTGTGATGACTCACCACAGATAGTGGAACTTACTGCAGTGGTACGAGTGTTTCAGTTGTGGACAGACTGTTAATATTGTGACTGATTCTGCATATGTGGCAGGCATAGTAAGCTGAATCGAAGCTGCCTATCTAAAAGAAGTAGAGAAGCCATCACTATTTTCACTTCTAAAACAATATTATGCCCTGATAGCAATGCGGACACATTCTTGCATGTCAGATCACATATGAACCTCCCGGGTCCTATAATGGAAGAGAATAGAAGGGCTGACCTATTAGCAGGAAGGGTACAAACCCCTAACATTTTTGAGCAGGCCAGACTTTTGCATTTGTTTTTTCATCAAAATGCTAAAGCATTGCAGAAAATGTTTGGGCTAACAATGCAGCAAGCAAGACAAATTGTCGCCTGGCCAGATTGTCAGACTTTATTGCCCTCACTGCAACTGGGAGTAAAGACCAGAGGACTGCAAACCCTAGAATTATGGCAAATGGATGTAACTCATATGGCAGAATTTGGACGCCTTAAATATGTACATGTCTCAATTGAGACATTTTCTGGTGCAATTGCAGCCACATCACGTACAGGGGAAAAAGCAAAGGATGTTTGCAAGCACCTACTGTTAGCCTTTGCTACATTGGGAATTCCTAAAAGCATCAAAACAGATAATGGTCCTGTCTATACATCACAAAAGCTTAAGGAATTTCTGCAACAATTAGGAATTAAACATATTACAGGTATTCCTCACTCCCCAACAGGACAAGCAATTGTTGAACGAGCTCACAAATCTTTAAAAATGATATCTAAGCAGAAAAAGACAACTGAAGGAGTAACAGTAATAGAAAAGTTAGCAAAAGCTACCTATATTTTGAATTTTCTAAATCACTGGACTGAACAGGAGGGACCTCTAATCATTAGGCATTCCTCATCTTTACACAAAGGGCTTACCTGCCCACAGGGGAATGCTCCAGTGATGGTTAAAAATTGTGCTACAAATGAGTGGGAAGGTCCTTTTAAACGAATAACTTGGGGCAGAGGTTATGCATGTGTCTCCACAGATTCTGGTCCAAGACGGATCCCATCTTGATTTGTAAGACCCTTGCATGCACCATCCTCCTGATCAAAGGAATGCACATAGGAATGTCGTCCCCTGCCCCCTCAGAACCAAATTGGCTCACCAGCTGAAGGAAGAATGTGTGGACATTAGCCAAGGCAACAGGAACTGACACTTCGTGCTTATCAGTAGAAACATCAAGAATCCCATTCAGAACATGCTTAGTGGGTATACCATTCACAAAGGATGACTGGTTGTTTTCTATTAATGATTACATGCCTCTGTGCTCATATCGCAGCACAACTTGCAATCTTACAATAATTATTGAATATTGCCTAGAGAAAACTGTAAAAATTAACCAATATCCAAAAAATCTTACAGTTCTTTCCCAAGAACCACAGGAAATAGACACTATGGGCAGTTTGTCTGCTGAATTTTGCTTTCACTTCTATCCTAAAAAACCTGCTAACAATCCACTCACCCTCGATATAACGCCTGAGGGAATGTATAGTAATGAAACTCTCTGGAGCAAAACCAGAGCACCAACTAATATAATACCTCCTAATGTACCAATTGCTCTCCCAGCTCAAATATTTTTGATTTGTGGAGAAAGGGTATGGAAAGGTATTCTCCCAAGGGTTAAGGGGGAGCCCTCATCTTTGGTAAGCTTGCATTATTTAATCCAAGTAGAATACCTTTAACTTTTAGAAACCCCTCACCAAATGGACTCTTTAAACACTCTTTTAATAAGCAAAATTTTGATACACATGACTTTAGTGCAGATTGTAATCCTGAAATACATTTTGGAACCATGCTCAAAGATTTTTTAGCAGNGAATTTTCTAAATCACTGGACTGAACAGGAGGGACCTCTAATCATTAGGCATTCCTCATCTTTACACAAAGGGCTTACCTGCCCACAGGGGAATGCTCCAGTGATGGTTAAAAATTGTGCTACAAATGAGTGGGAAGGTCCTTTTAAACGAATAACTTGGGGCAGAGGTTATGCATGTGTCTCCACAGATTCTGGTCCAAGACGGATCCCATCTTGATTTGTAAGACCCTTGCATGCACCATCCTCCTGATCAAAGGAATGCACATAGGAATGTCGTCCCCTGCCCCCTCAGAACCAAATTGGCTCACCAGCTGAAGGAAGAATGTGTGGACATTAGCCAAGGCAACAGGAACTGACACTTCGTGCTTATCAGTAGAAACATCAAGAATCCCATTCAGAACATGCTTAGTGGGTATACCATTCACAAAGGATGACTGGTTGTTTTCTATTAATGATTACATGCCTCTGTGCTCATATCGCAGCACAACTTGCAATCTTACAATAATTATTGAATATTGCCTAGAGAAAACTGTAAAAATTAACCAATATCCAAAAAATCTTACAGTTCTTTCCCAAGAACCACAGGAAATAGACACTATGGGCAGTTTGTCTGCTGAATTTTGCTTTCACTTCTATCCTAAAAAACCTGCTAACAATCCACTCACCCTCGATATAACGCCTGAGGGAATGTATAGTAATGAAACTCTCTGGAGCAAAACCAGAGCACCAACTAATATAATACCTCCTAATGTACCAATTGCTCTCCCAGCTCAAATATTTTTGATTTGTGGAGAAAGGGTATGGAAAGGTATTCTCCCAAGGGTTAAGGGGGAGCTCTCATCTTTGGTAAGCTTGCATTATTTAATCCAAGTAGAATACCTTTAACTTTTAGAAACCCCTCACCAAATGGACTCTTTAAACACTCTTTTAATAAGCAAAATTTTGATACACATGACTTTAGTGCAGATTGTAATCCTGAAATACATTTTGGAACCATGCTCAAAGATTTTTTAGCAGCTTTCTCATTCCAGGCACAGCAGCTGCCAGAACTCTGGATAAAATGGGATGCTGGCTGGCCTGTGAAGCAAAGTACACCAGCTCTACTTTAGAAGATTTGCTAACTGATGTTAGCTCAATAACACAAGCAACCCTGCAAAACAGGGTAGCCATAGACTTTTTGCTATTAGCCCATGGTAAAGATTTTGAAGGGATGTGCTGCATGAACTTAAGTGACCATTCAGAATCCATTCATAGGAGTATTGAGAAATTGAAAACTTTAGCCACTCAGCTGAGGCAGAACAATGAAGGTGGGATTCGTAGTTTGATTGATTGGTTAAATTTTTTAAANCTGGTCCAAGACGGATCCCATTTTGATTTGTAAGACCCTCGCATGCACCATCCTCCTGATCAAAGGAATGCACATAGGAATGTCGTCCCCTGCCCCCTCAGAACCAAATTGGCTCACCAGCTGAAGGAAGAATGTGTGGACATTAGCCAAGGCAACAGGAACTGACACTTCGTGCTTATCAGTAGAAACATCAAGAATCCCATTCAGAACATGCTTAGTGGGTATACCATTCACAAAGGATGACTGGTTGTTTTCTATTAATGATTACATGCCTCTGTGCTCATATCGCAGCACAACTTGCAATCTTACAATAATTATTGAATATTGCCTAGAGAAAACTGTAAAAATTAACCAATATCCAAAAAATCTTACAGTTCTTTCCCAAGAACCACAGGAAATAGACACTATGGGCAGTTTGTCTGCTGAATTTTGCTTTCACTTCTATCCTAAAAAACCTGCTAACAATCCACTCACCCTCGATATAACGCCTGAGGGAATGTATAGTAATGAAACTCTCTGGAGCAAAACCAGAGCACCAACTAATATAATACCTCCTAATGTACCAATTGCTCTCCCAGCTCAAATATTTTTGATTTGTGGAGAAAGGGTATGGAAAGGTATTCTCCCAAGGGTTAAGGGGGAGCTCTCATCTTTGGTAAGCTTGCATTATTTAATCCAAGTAGAATACCTTTAACTTTTAGAAACCCCTCACCAAATGGACTCTTTAAACACTCTTTTAATAAGCAAAATTTTGATACACATGACTTTAGTGCAGATTGTAATCCTGAAATACATTTTGGAACCATGCTCAAAGATTTTTTAGCAGCTTTCTCATTCCAGGCACAGCAGCTGCCAGAACTCTGGATAAAATGGGATGCTGGCTGGCCTGTGAAGCAAAGTACACCAGCTCTACTTTAGAAGATTTGCTAACTGATGTTAGCTCAATAACACAAGCAACCCTGCAAAACAGGGTAGCCATAGACTTTTTGCTATTAGCCCATGGTAAAGATTTTGAAGGGATGTGCTGCATGAACTTAAGTGACCATTCAGAATCCATTCATAGGAGTATTGAGAAATTGAAAACTTTAGCCACTCAGCTGAGGCAGAACAATGAAGGTGGGATTCGTAGTTTGATTGATTGGTTAAATTTTTTAAATATAGGTCCTAAACTTAAGCAAGTCCTTATTGTTTTGATACTTGGAATTTTTGTATTTCTTTGTTTTCTACTATGTGTCTCCTGCCTGCTTTCATGTATTCAAAGAATGATCAAGTGAAGCTTTTATCAAGTCTTTGTTTTACAGAAAAAACATAAAAATGGAAGAATTGTAGAGAGCAAAACAGATGAAACTAGCCAAAATGAGTATGCAACAGTAAAGCAGGATATCGTTGGATTACTTTGAAAGTAACCTTGGGATGTGTGAGAGAGACCAACTATAGAAATGCAGCAAAAGGACAATTCAAGATATACAAAAGATACCTTGCATATGCACATAACATTATCTCTGTAATCCTGTCTAGCAACAATGTTAATCTCTGTATGGTAAATAGCTGATGTAACCCAGTGAAAAATTTCAGGCTTGTAAGAAATGGTATATAAGCAATGTTTTACCCTTCTGTAAGGAAGAACCCTCAGATCTCACTCCAGAGAGATATACCTGACTGTTACAGGAACAATAAACTTCCTGCCCCAATCTGGCAAGTGGTCAGTAATCTCAATTCGTGGCAATAGGGCAGGTAGACAAACTTCATGTAATTATGAAACAAATGGAAAGCCCTTGGTAACTAGATTTTTGCCAGTAGCTCACTGTACTCTTTGTGAATGGGAAAGAGAGCAGCTTCTCAAAAAGTGGGGATTGCACTCCCAGTTTTATCTTAAAGGCCCAACTCACTTTGGACAGACACTCAGAGCACTAACGGTATCTTGGTTCACTTGCTACAAAGAACATACTGCAAAGACACAGCAAGAAAGTGCCATTACAGAATGTCCTTAGCACAGGTGCCAAAGACATGTAGTTCTCTTTTTTTCTCATCTTCTTTTGTATTGCCTATATTTACCTTTTACAAGCTAACTGCTGCATTTACAGATATCCAGAAATGAGGGTCTGCTGTGTCTTAAAGCCTTGAAACTTAATAATATCATCCTACAAGGGGAGTTCTCCATGCTATTCTGATAAAGCACTGTTTGTTGAAGATGTTTAATCTACTGTGTAAAAAACCCAGTAATAATGGTGAAAGAGTGATAGAGAGATAGGGAACTTCTGGAGAGGGACCAGGCAAGGGCTACTAAAGTGATTATGGGACTTGAGCACCTCTCTTATGCAGAGAGGCTGAGAGAGCTGGGGCTGGATAGCCTGCAGTCCACTGTGCATTTGCCAAGCCTTTTTTCTCTACTCTCTTTTCCTTTCAAGGAATTTCTCACAGGAAGAGTGTAGTGTTTAGCTGTTGGTCTCAGAGAACCAGCTCAGAGGACCTTTGGAGTTTGCAGGACATATCTCAAATGAAACCCAGCAATTAAAGGCCTATTAGAAATCCTTGTGTTTTCAGGATAAGGTTATCCAACTTCCATTACAGGAAAAAAAATTGTTGAAAGGTTTACTGACACAGTGATGGCCCCTATAGGGGATTACACATAGTTGTTGAAGAAAAAAGTAAGGAAAATAAAGCTACCCAGCCATTGTCAATCAGAATGCTATATATTTTAGTATAAATTGGTGTGGAGGTAACACAAAAATTTTTTGGATAACTACTGTGCAATCTTGTATTACTGCTGCTATGCAGTAGCGCATAAACAATATAACCAGTGTGTATCACTTGGTTCGTGGACCTAGATGGACCTAGATGTGGATGAGAAAGACAAGAATGCTGTACTTAGTGGCATAGAAAGTGCAAAAAATATGGTTTTATGTTAAAAGTACACCCTTTTACACAAACAAATGGACACGGGTGCATAGAAAACAGAATGATAAAATAGAAGGCTCTGCAGAGGGACTTGGACAGGTTGGATAGATGGGCCAAAGCCAACTGCATGAGGTTCAATAAGGCCAAGTACCGTGTCCTGCACTTGGGTCACAACAATCCCAGGCAACACTACAGGCCTGGGGAGGAGTGGCTGGAATGCTGCCCAGCACAGAAGGACCTGGGGGTGTTGGCGGATAGCTGGCTGAATATGAGCCAACAGTGTGCCCAGGTGGCCAAGAAGGCCAGCAGGATCCTGGCTTGGATCAGGAATAGTGTGGTGAGCAGAAGCAGGGAGGTTATCGTGCCCTTGTACTCAGCACTTGTGAGGCCTCATCTGAAGTACTGTGTTCAATTCTGGGCCCCTCATTATAGGAAGGACATTGAGATGCTGGAGTGTGTCCAGAGGAGAGCTACCAAGCTTGTGAGGGGTTTAAAGGACAAGCCATATGAGGATAGACTGAGGGAGCTGGGCATGTTTAGTTTGGAGAAGAGGAGGCTGAGGGGGGAACCTCATTGCCCTCTATAACTACCTGAAAAGAGGTTGTAGAGAGGTGGGTGTTGGCCTCTTCTCCTCAGTAACTAATGACAGAACCAGAGGGAATGATCTGAAGTTGTGACAGGGTGGGGTTAGATTAGATATTAGGAAGAAATTCTTTATAGAAAGAGTGGTGGGGCACTGGAACAACCTTCCCAGGGTGGTGGTTGAGTCACGATCCCTGGAGGTATTTAAGAAACATGTAGATGTGGTGCTCCAAGACATGCTCTAGTGAGGGCAGGGGTTGTTGTGGTGGTTTTGTTTTTTCTTTCCAGAAGAAGTGGAGTGAGATTGTTTGGATAGTTGTGCAGAAGTTTGTGTCAGCACAGTGCTGGTCATTTCAGCAGAGGCAAATGAAGCAGATCTCCAACTCTTGACTGGATGTTCTCATTGCTTTTAACGTGATCAAGTATTAGAAGACCAAAAAAGAGAAAAAAAGTAGTAATTTGAGGATGGCTAGTGCTTAGTGTGAAATGGGGTTTCCACACAGAATAACAGCGTAGGTTAGGAGAACTCAGAGAATGTAACTCTGAGGCAGAGGTCCTAGTGGCAAAGTGTTATGATACAAGAGGTTGTAGTCAATGTGTTAATGGCTTAGATGATGTCTTCAGATGACAGGATGACAGCTTCTTCAGAATATCTCTCTTGTCTTCTTTTATACATAGTTTTTATTAAAAGATTGTTTCTGTGGAAAATAAATAAATATTCTATGACCCTCATGGGATGAATATCAATGTTTGTTTTCCTTTTTAACCAGGTCACACCACTGTTATTTCCTCAAGATTATTTTAAATCTTGATTTTTCAAAAATGTTATTTCATGTTTATTTTCACATGCTTCTTTTCTCCAGCCCAATGCAATTTTGTTTATAATGTATCATTGAATATGTCTAATAAGACTAAGTATAAGAAGACAAACAGCAACATTATTATCCACAGTGAGCACATTTAGAAATGTTCATTTTTCTTACTAAGTCTTTGAAGCAAGCCATTCCCTGATTTGTAAGGTTGGCAGAGCACACAGTTTTAGGTGTTTATCAGTCACAGCAGTCCCTCTTACACCAATAGACTATTTCTTTGATCATTTGCTAGAAGTTTCAAAATAACAGAGAAAACAGCCCAAAGGTATTCTGGTTGGATCACAATGTGGATTTAAAAATATCTTAATGTGGGAGACAGCACGGATTACCTTTACTGTTATCTCCCACACGTGGGAACTGCATGGTTTCTAGGGGCAGCATCATGTTGCACATCCCACGGGGTCTGCCCTGCCTCTGTTCTAGCCCTGTTGGTTGTTTCCCCTGTCCTTCCTGGTTCCCTGGTTTGTTAGTGGCTCTTGATCCCCTGGTTTCCCCCACTGGCTAGCCGGGCCACTTCCTTTCCTTGCGGAGACTTTAAGAACTGCCGCGGAGTTTGAATAAACTGGTTTTCTACCCTGGAGTTCTTGGAGTGCGTAACTCTCTGGGGAACCTGGAGTGGGGACCGTTCACCCCCCATCATCTGAAGTCTATGATAACTGGTGGCACTTTATTTCAAAGAAGATTTTAAACAAAACATCTATGCTGGCAAAGATAAACAGCTAAGTTATGCCTCTGTTTTACTTAGAGTGAAATTAAGAGAATATTTCTGTCATTGTGCATAGTTTAGTGTTATCAGGCAGAGTTCTAGCACAGAGGCTGCAGAAGTGCAGAGGTGACACCAAATGATCAACATTTAAAAAAATATCTTAAACAGGTATTTTTCTGTGAGCAACATTGTCATTTAATTAACCAATTTCTGCTAATAGTATAAATGTTGTCTTTTCTACTGTTGTATTGCTATAAATGTACAACATGTTTTATACAGCATTACTAATGGTAAGGGATCAGCCCTTACTAGGAAAGCTACAGTGCAGGTCAGCTGTAAAGGAGGACATCAAAGTGTCTGAAAGACTACTGAAAGGAGAAAAGGATTTTCAGTGCCAGTCTGAGCAGCGTACCGTGGTAGCCAAGAGGGCAAATCTTGTTCCAGAGTGCATGAAACACAGCACAACCAGCCAGTCAAAAGAGGTGATTAATGTGCTATACTCAGCTTTTATACAGCCTCACCTTGAGTACACTGTGCAGTTCCGGGCCCTACAATTTGAGAAGGATGTGAAGGTCCTGCAGTGCATCCAGAGGAGGGCAACAAAGCTGGTGTAAGGGCTGAAAGGAATGTATTATGAGCAGCAGCTGAGGGCATTGGGCTTGTCAAAGTTTTGAGAAGAGGAGACTGAGGGGCAACCTCCTTGCTCTCTACAGCTTCCTGGTAAGGGGAAGTGGAGAGGGAGCTATTGGGATCTGCCCACACCCATCCTGCCACTTTATTCCCAGGAACTGGATTTCTTGTGCTGGCCCCTTGACCTTCTTTCTTTTGATGGTGAACCCAGCCTTCAGGAGGATTTCAATTGTTTCCCTTCCCTTCTCGAAAACCTCTCCTGCTGTGTTGCCCCTCATGATGATGTCATTAATATACTGTATGTGTTCTGGAGCCCCATCCTTCTCCAGCACAGTGTGGATCAGTCCGTGGCAAACAGTGAAACTGTGTTTCCATCCCTGGGGCAATCAATTCCAGGTATATTGGATACCTCTCCAAGTGAAAGCAAACTGGGGTCTGCATTCCGGTGCTATGGGAATGAAGAAAAATGCATTGGTAATGTCAATCGTGGCATACCACTTGGCTGCCTTCCACTCCAGTTCATACTGAAGCTCCAGCATATCTGGCACAGCAGCACTCAACATTGGCGTGACTTCATTCAGGCCACTATAGTCCACGGTCAATCTCCATTCACCATTGGACTTTCACACTGGCCATATAGGGCTAATTAAGGGTGAGTGGGTTCTGCTGATCAGTCCTTGGCTCTCTAGTTGATGAATCAGTTCCTGGATAGGGATCAGGGAATCTCTATTGGTGCGGTATTGTCACCGGTGTACCACTGTCATAGCAATTGGCACTTGCTGCTCCTCAATCTTCATCAGCCCCACCACAAAGGGATCCTCTGAGAGGCCGGGCAAAGTTGACAACTGTTTGATTCTCTCTGCAGCCAAGGCAACTACACCGAAGGCCCATCGGTAACCTTTCAGGTCCTTGAAGTATCCTCTCTTAAGATAGTCTATACCAAGGATACAAGGAGCTTCTGGGCCTGTCACAGTGGGATACTTTTCCCACTCATCCCCAGTCAAGCTCACCTCAGCCTCCAGTACCGACAACTCTTAGCATCCCCCAGTCACTCTAGAGATCCAAATGGGTTCCGCGCCTTTATAATTTGATGGTGCTAGTGTGCACTGCACACCGGTGTCCACTAGAGCCTTGTATTTTCGCGGGCTCGATGTGCCAGGCCAGCGAATCCACACAGTCCAGTATACCTGATAATCCCTTTCCTCCTCCTGACTGGAGGCAAGGACCCTCTATTCCTGTTCCTGGTCAGAATATTCACTGTCTGACCCTCCCTGTGATAGACCAGAAGTCCCCTCATCAGGATCAGTAGAGTTGATCTCAGTTTTTCCATATCTGTGAGATTGTCGACTACCCTCTTGTGTTTCCACAGTGACAACATTGACTGCCTTCTTGGGTGGTCTCTTCTTGATAGATGTTTTCCCTTTCAGTTCTTGTACACGGGTCTCCAACTTAGAGGTGGGTTCACCATCTCATTTCCTCATGTCCTACCCCTGCTCACACAGGAAAAACCAGAATGTGCCACATGGTGTGCGTCTGGGTCTCTCCTTCCCTCTGACTGGGGCAGGAGTGGACTGATTTCCTGGGGTGCCTCTAACATTCAGGGTACCAGCCCTCAAGGATGAGGTGGTACCAAGGCTTTCTTCAAAGTTCTGAATCCAAGAAGATACCATCTCCACAGTTGGTGTGTCCATTTGAGGGTAGTACATTGCTGCCAAGCCGGCCAGATATGATGCTGGGCCACATTTAATCACTTTTCTCCACATAGCCCATGTGCATGGGACATCCTCTGGGTTTTTGGGGTGCTCTTCATTATCATAGAATCATAGAATCATAGAATCATAGAATCATAGAATCATAGAATCATAGAATGGTTTGGGTTGGAAAGGACCTCTATTTATATCGTTTATAAAAATATTACGATAAAGATCTTTTGTAGCTTTGTATAAGATCTTAACGTAGTTCTTGTCTGCAATGTTTTTGCTAGCACCGATACAGGATGTGCAGTCTTTAAAATAGATTGTATTTGAGTATGTGAAGTGACTAACAGGATATGCTGGTATTTATTTCTTGCTGTACTGGGTCTGTCTGGGATGGAGTTAACTTTCTCCATAGCATCCCTCATAGTGCTGTGCTTTGTGTTTGGTGTTGATAACACACCGATGTTTTTACTACTCATAAGCAGTTCTACCACTGCATCAAGGCTGTTTTTCCAAATCCACCCTCACTTCAAAGGCTGGGAGGATGGACAAGTGGCTGGGAGGGGACAGAGCCAGGACAGCTGACTCAAGCTGACCAAAGGGATATCCCATATTATATGATGTCTGCTCAGTAATAAAAGCTAAAAGAAAGAAGGAAAGGTGGGGACATTTATTACTAAGACATTTGTCTTCTGGAGCAACCACTACAGGTACTGAAGCCCTGCTTCCCCGAAAGTGGCTGGGTATCACCTGCTGGTGGAAGTAAAGAGTAAGTCTTTTTGTTTTCCTTTACGTCCATATGTGATTTTTGCTTTATTAAACTGCCTTTATCCCTACCCACAAGTTCTTTTTCACCTTATTTTCTTCCCCTGTCTTGTTGAGGAGGAGAGTGATAAAGCAACCTGGTGTGCACCTGGTGGCCAGCCAAGGTCAAGTCTCCACAGAAGTCACAGTGCAGGGGACCAGGACATTCTATATAAGGCCATACTGCCCCACTCCTCTCCTGCAGCTGTAGCTGGAGAGAAGACTCTTAGTAAAGTACATCCTAGAGCAGCTCAAGGCTGTGCTGCCCAACTCTCCCTGAAGTCCTTGGTCCATATGCCCTCCTGGGCATTAGGACCATCAGGTGATGGAGAGCTTCTGCTCCCCTGATGAATAGGCCTTGAGCCTTGGCAGCAACCAGCCACCAGAACAAGCCCCAGTCTTTCCATTTGGCACTACAGGAGAGATCCTCCAAAAGCCACAATGCTGGGCAGCAGAGAACATGCAAGACTGTGGTAGATGTTCTGCTCCAGATGTCAAAGTCTTCGGGGAAAGACTTGGTGCTTCTTGGTTACCCATGCAGCTTGTTGCTGGAAGCAGAATACCAGTCTTCAGTGTGCCCTGGAAGGCTTGGAGGGCCAATGTGGTGCCTTTGAGATGGAAAACAGCTTACTGAGAAAGGGAACTCTTCAGAAATATGCAAGAAGACAGAGAAGTTCTGGGAGAAAAATGCTAAACTACTTTCCATGTTACTTTTCCTGGAAAATTAAGAGCACCTAGGTGTTCCTCCTCTTGGACCCTTGGACACTGTACTCCTTCATGGCTCCCCTCCTATGACCCTTGCTAGGCCTACAAGCTTCACCTCTACCCAGCTTTCAAGAATTTCTGCTGGTGACAAATCCTATTTTACCTTACCTTTTGAACCACCCATGACTTATGCTTCCCTTGGTTTCAGTACATTCCTAGGAAATGTGAATCCTGCAAGGACAATCAGGTGAACTCACCCAGGACCATCTGGGTCTTATGTGGTAGTCATGCTTACCAGGTTTTCCTTACATGCTTTCCTACCTGGGCCACCCAATTGTTACTAAAATGGATTTGCTTGCATTTTTCTTTTCTTCTAATTTGTATGTAGGTACCAGAAAGCAAGCAACAGAAGTAGAATCATAGAATCATAGATTCTATTCTGATTGACAGCCGGCTGAACATGAGCCAGCAGTGTGCCCAGGTGGCCAAGAAGGCCAATGGCATCCTGGCCTGGATCAGAAACGGTGTTGTCAGCAGGAGCAGGGAGGTGATCATGCCCCTCTACTCAGCTCTGNGTGACTGACACCCCAGGAGGCTGTGTTGCCATTCAGCATGACCTGGACAGGATGGAGAGTTAGGCAGAGAAAAAAACATTGTGAAATTCAACAAGGGCAAGTGCAGGGAAATGCACCCGAAGAGGAATAATCCCATGGATCAGTACAGGTTAAGGACTGTCCTGCTGGAAAGCAGCTCTGTGGAAAAAAACCTGGGAGTCTTGGTGGACAACATTGAGAAGCAAACTTGAACATAGGAAGTTCCATCTAAACATAAGGAGGAACTTTACTTTGAGGGTGGTAGAGCACTGGAATAGGCTGTCCAGAGAGATAGTAGAGTCTCTGTTTCTGGAGACATGCAAACCCTGGATGCCACTCTGTGCAATTGTCTCTAGGTGAAGCTGCTCTGACAGGAGGGTTGGACTAGATGATGTTCAGAGGTCCCTTCCAACCCTTAACATTCTGTGATTCTGTGAAGTGGGTGGATGTTGCCTGCTGATGAGAAGTAGAGAATAATTTTGTTTTCATTTGCTTCTGTGTGTGGCCTTTGCTTTTCTTTATTAAACTGCCTTCATGTCTACCCACAAGCTTTTTTTTGTTTCCCATCCTATTTTCTCCTTCCCCATCTTGCTGAGGAGGGAATTAACAAAGAGGCTAACTGGATAGATGGCCAAGTCCAAAGAGTTGTGGTCAATGGAGTTAAATCCAGTTGGCAGCCAGTGATGAGTGGGGTCCCACAAGGCTCAGTACTGGGGCCACTCCTGTCTTCATCAATGATTTGGACCAGGGAATAGAGTGCAGCCTTAGCAAGTTTACAGACGACACCAAGCTGGGTAGCAGTGTTGATCTGCCTGAGGGAAGGGAGGCTTTACAGAGGGATCTGGATAGGCTGGATCGCTGGACTAAGGCCAATGCCATGAAATTCAATAAGGCCAAATGCCGGGTCCTACACCTTGGCCATAACAACCCCCAGCAGCGCTATAGGCTTGGGGAGGAGTGGCTGGAGAACTGCCAGGCAGAGAGGGACATGGGGTGCTGATTGACAGCCGGCTGAACATGAGCCAGCAGTGTGCCCAGGTGGCCAAGAAGGCCAATGGCATCCTGGCCTGTATCAGGAACAGTGTTGTCAGCAGGAGCAGGGAGGTGATCATGCCCCTTTCCTCAGCTTTGGTGAGGCCTCACCTTGAGTACTGCATCCAGTTTTGGGCCCCTCACTACAAGAGGGACATTGAGATGCTGGAGAGGGTACAGAAGTGGGCTACCAAGCTGGTAAAGGACTTAGAACATAAGCCTGATGAGGAAAGACTGAGGGATCTGGGCCTGTTTAGCCTGGAAAAGAGGAGATTGAGGGGAGACCTCATTACTCTCTATAACTACCTGAAGGGAGGTTGTAGAGAGGCAGGGATTGGTCTGTTCTCCCTAGTGGAGAGTGATAGGACGAGGGGAAATGGATGGAAATTGTGCCAGGGGAGGTTCAGGCTAGACATTAGGAGGAATTTTTTTTCCTGAAAGGATTGTCAGCCATTGGAACAGGCTGCCCAGGGAGGTGGTTGAGTCACCGTCCCTGGAGGTGTTTAAGAGATGGGTGGATGTTGCATTGGGGGGCATTATTTAGCAGGTTGATAGGGCTAGGACAAGGGCTGGACTTGATGATCTTCAAGGTCTCTTCCAGCTGTAACTGTTCAATGATTCTATGATTCTATAACTGGGCACCTGACAGCCAGCCAAGGTTAACTCATCACATCTGTGCTTCTGCTGGATATGGAAAGGAGCAGCATGGGTTAAATTTTCACCTTGTTGCACAGTTTATTTGCTTTCTTTTCTCCTTCTTGGGGGTAGAGGTGAAAGAGACTTGAAGAAGTGTTAATTGAATCAGGATGGACAATTTGACTAAGGGAACATGCCTATGTTGAGTCTTAGCACCAACATAAGCTGAAGATTGTTGAGTGAGCTGATGCTGCTGTATCTCCTATCAAGCGACAGCTGAAGGTTGCTCCCTGCTCTCAGTGAAGTGCCAGTCTTTGGTCATCTGCTGCTGAGTTCTATTCTACCTGTGCCCAGTGTACTTAGAATACTGGCAGAAGAATTTGGCCTTGCTAGGTGGGGAGCATCAAATGCTGGAGCTCTGGCTGCGCCCCCTCAGCACTGTCATCATCATAAACTCTCCTCAAAAAGGTTTAAGAACTTGACCAGTGGAAAAGCATACCCCAGGTAACTCCTAAGGCATCCCCTTGCTAATATAGGAGTAACAGAAGGAAAATGATGTTTTTAAATTTAGAGAAAACAATCAGTCTAAGAGTTTTGGAGCAGGCTGGAAGGAAATAAATCATAGAATCAAAGCTAAGTGAATCTAGATAAGGATTTATGGTACTGCTTTGATGAATAAATTAGCCTAGACAGGTATGCAAATTTGGCTTTGGAACATGCAGATAGTTTTGGTTTTATTTCTAAGGCATTTCGAAATGTAGAACAATATAACATGGCATAATACCATGAAAAGTTCTCTTTCCTTTTCATGAATAGGTTTTTGTATTAGGCAAGATCCAGAAATCTTGATACAGAAAGCATGAGAGGTGTTGTGGTAAAAGCACCAAGGAAAAATGCTACATCTCTGAAATCAAGTGCTTTAGCCTTTGCTATAGACCTTCCTGATTCTATTCATGATGTAGTCATGATACTCTGCTACATTTCCATATGTTCTGAACATGTTGCCTGTATGCATATTACAAGTTCTGTGATTTCATAGTTCAAAAAGAATGCAAAGAATAATTAAGATCTTAATAATCCCATAAAGAAATTACAAATTGGAGATGTTAAGAAAGCAAAATTTTTAATTTGATGGGATAATCTGGCATTTCAGAATTCAGGACTGTTCCAAAACAGGACAAAAAATACATATTTTTGGGGAATGGAAATTTCTAACACTTTGATTTTGGAATCAGATTTGATACTGCTGAGACACTTGCATTCAAAGTTAAAAGCCTATTTAATGGAATGTTAACAATATATGTTATTAAACATGATGTATCATGAATACAACACAGGATGAATATTATCATATGAAAAACAAAACATGAAACTTAAAAATGTGTGATTAATTTTAATTTTGCTTTGCTTTATTTTTTTCTACTAAATTTGAGTGAAGCTGATTAAATCCTATGAATTTTCCAGTTGCTTACATGTTGCTGTCCGGTGGAAATGACTGTTTAAAGTTTAAACAGAATCTCTCTCTGCATTATCATCTAGGGAAATTACCTTATTTTTCTTTTTCTCTTTATAGTCCTGAAAAAGCTGACAGTAGAAATGACAAAGGTACTGTACAAGGGTACAAGGATTCCTCCCAAACAGAATTCTGTCACACAGGTTAACCAAGCTCAAAGGAAATTTTATTGCTATCAGAACACTAATCAATCACTAAGCATTGCAATCCCAGCAAGCATATATATATAGCTAGAGCATATAATACCAAACCCAGGATGACCGTTGCAAAGCCAAACATCAAGAGCATCATCTCGGTAGGAGGTTGGTAGGCTCAGAGCTTGATGGGGAGTCCCCCAGTGAAAACCCTGCTGCTGGGTCTCCCAGCCCCTGCCAGAAGCAAGCCCCTTATACAGTGCGTGTACCAGCTGTTCCAGTCAGCTGCATGTCATTATCACCAGCAAACAGCTATTCACCCGCTGCTGTTGGTTTTGTGCATTAGGCCCTAACCAAGAGATTCAAGCCAAGGTCCCAGTTCTTTGTTGTCTTGGTCCATATGCATATCTTGTTCCCCTTGATGTTTCCAATGGTCATCTTCTCACAGTGTGGTGAACAATGGACCATTCCGTACTATCCCTTACACAGGTGCTGACAGAAAAGTGGGTTTTTTCCTCTTCATTTTGATGTTACGCATTGATGTCTGTTCCACTAGCAGCCTCCATAACAAAGGTCACATAGCACATGAATTCCAAGTCAACAAGAGCCATCTATAGGTCAGCAAATGTATTCATTTCTCCCTTTGGCAATTCAAATGAGTATTCTAGCCATCTGATTCAGCGACGCACGTATGGTAAATACTTAATGGAATATAAATCTTGAGAGCTTACCTTGAAATTAAATGAGATTTTCAATGGGACTCATATTTGTCTTTTACAAAAGTCCTTTTGAGAACTATATCTCTTGTATGGATCTGACAGTTATTTATGATATAGGACATACATATACTCAAATATTTAATATATCCCATCTATGTTAAACTTAGCTTTATATCAGGGTACCAATGTTAAATGCTCACTGACCTACAGAAATAATTTAATTGCCTTTATTCTTCCTGGATTTTATTATGTGACCTTATGACAGACATAAGGATATGTATGATTTTTAAAAATTTTTTTCTGCATCATTAAGGAATTTTTAAAAAATATGTTTAAAGATACTAGCCTATATTTATATTCTTATTAACACCACTGAGCCACAAGTGATGAATTCTGGAAAATAATTTTTATGGATTTACTTAAAGTGTGCAACATGTTTCGCTCATGGAATTAAATCAGCGGCTCCTGAGGCTGTAGATGTTGTAGCAGCCAGCAGGGAAACATCAGGGAAACACCTTAAGGGAATGAAGGGATGTTTCTCTGGAAAGGTGACATCTCTGACTGCCCAGTTGAAGTGCCTCTACACGAACGCACGCAGCACGGGCAACAAACAAGAGGAGCTGGAAGCTACTGTGCTGCTGGAAAGCTACAACATAGTGGCCATTACTGAAACCTGGTGGGATGAATCCTATGACTGGAGTGTGGCTATCAGCGGTTACAAACTGTTCAGAAGGGACAGGAGGGGAAAGAGGGGTGGAGGAGTTGCCCTCTATGTTAAGGAATGGATTGAATGTGAAGAGTTGTCCCTAAAAACTGGCCAAGAGCAAGTCAAAAGCTTAGGGGTTGGAATTAGAGACCAAGGTAACAAAGGANGGGGTTGGAATTAGAGACCAAGGTAACAAAGGAATCCTTGTGGTTGGAG
>VWZO01017518.1:905-12490 GCA_013396975.1 Bucco capensis
ATGACATCCTAGGATATATTAAGAGGAGCTTGGCCAGCAGATGGAGAGAGGTTATTCTCACCCTCTACTCTGCCCTGGTGAGACCCCACCTGGAATACTGTGTCCAGTTGTGGGCCCCTCAGCTCAAGAAGGATAGGGAGCTGCTGGAGAGAGTCCAGCACAGGGCCACCAAGATCATTAAAGGAGTGGAGCATCTGCCCTTATGAGGACAGGTGGAGAGAGCCGGGTCTCTTCAGCCTGGAGAAGAGGAGACTGAGAGAGGACCTCATAAATGCTTATAAATATGTTAAGGGTGAGTGTCAGGAGGAGGGAGCCAGGCTCTTCTCAGTGTCATCCAGTATTAGGATAAGAGGGAATGGGAGCAAGCTGGACCACAGGAGGTTTAGTATTAACACGAGGAGGAACTTCTTTACAGTAAGGGTGATGGAGCACTGGAACCGGCTGCCCAGGAGGGCTGTGGAGTCTTCTTTTCTGGAGACATTCAAGAGCTGCCTGGACACATTCCTGTGCGGACCTGGTCTAGGTGATCCTGCTCTGGCAGGGGTGTTGGACTAGATGATCTTTCTAGGTCCCTTCCAACCCCTGACATACTGTGATATCTTGATATCCTGTACTGTAGTGCTGTAATGAGGAGAAGTCCTATTTTTTAAAACATTAGACTCCCTAGATGAACTGAAATAAAGTTCACTGGCTGTAATCTACCCAGGAAATCTCAGCCTCTGAGGTAAGGTGAGGTCATTAAAGTTGAATGTGTGGAAGCTCAGAGGAATTTAGAGAGATTGTTAATTACTATACTAATCCTTGAGAGAATGCTGGCTCTGGGTATTTCCAGAGCATTAGCACTGCAGTAGCAGTTGGGCCCACAGCACTCCACTCCCTCCTTTCAGGAGTACTTCCTGATGCAAATATTTAAAATGTCTTCTCCAGGACCACACGTACAGAGGTAAGATAGTTGGAAGAGTCAGAGGGTGTCAAAGCTGACCTGGAACATTTCTTAGCAGACATAAGTAAGTCCTTTTAGTTTCATTAACACAGTGCTAACATCACCTGTTTGCTATGTTTACCTGACATCTATCAAGCCTTAGATGTTTCCCATGCACTGTGGAATGAGCTGCCTATTTTTTTCCAAAATCATGTCCCTTTCAGTACCTTAACCTTGTAGGCTCAATAAACCTACAGGTCAGCAAGCAGACAGAGCGCCCTGGAGACAAAGCACGGTTTTAATGATGGTGTGGAAAACAAATGCCTAATCCATGAAAAATGCCTATGACAAAATATGAACAACTGAACTCATAATCATAGTAACACTGGGAACATACCTCAACAAAACAGTTGCATTCTTTCAATCAGCCGAAGTAGCTGCTGCCCAGTAGCTCTCACTCTTTCCAGCTGGACATTCACATTCCCAAACACGTCCAGTTCAAGGCAAGCTTCCTTACTTGGCGGGGTAACACAGCAGAGAGAGCTGCAGTGTCTTACAGACTCATTGTAGTTAATGAACTTTCTCAGGCTGATCAATTATTTTCCAGCTGGCCATGACTGAAAAACAACCACAATTGATTTGTATTACTGTATCTACAGTAGCAACCCACACCAGCTACTTCATGTGCATGAGGATGCTGCTCAGCACTTCTGGCTATCAGTTTGCTTACCTGGAACACCTTCAGCCAGACCAGGAACCTAGCACACTCTGCTAATATTGGTACACACACACACAATTTCCTAAGGACATTCAGGCACCCAAATTTAGCTGACCTAGGCACTATGGTTCCCAGTAATGGCTGTTCACAAAGTTGGAACCACAGGAACCGTTGGTAGGGTTCCCAGCTGCCCACTAGAAAATGCCTGCTCCCTTGCAGAGAGCACAGAGGAATCCAGGAGCTGAAATGGAATCCATACTCATCCTCAATGATGGGTGCAAGGGCTCCTGGACAAGGCCTTACCCAAGGACTATAACTTCTCTGGATTTGTCCTTTGTACAGCACGGAAAATGCTGCACAATGCATGTTGAGAGAAATGCTTAACTATTTGTTAGAAAGGTCTGTACCTGATGGCATGCATTGGGTGTAATGGTGGAAGTTACTTTTGGGGGAAAATAAAGATTAAACGAGAGAAAGATAAAAGAGAAAGAAAAACCTCTCTAGAATCAAAAGGGGAGAGAAGCAATGGAGGTTCCCAGACAAGTCTCCTCTTCCTGATTTCATATCCAGGGCAGCAGATGATCCCCCAATAATACTTCTCCATAGTAATAGTAAAGTTTTTCATTAGGCACACAGACTCCCTCCTGGTTCTCCCTGCTTATGGTATGCTGTACAGACAAATGCACCCTTGGCTCTGGTGTAAGGGCTACACACTGACCTGTGGTTAAGCTTTGTGCATATATGTAACCGGCTCCCAAATATAAACCAAAGGCAGAGAAAATGGAGGAAAGCAGGCAGACTTCTCATGTCACTAGCAGTTGGTTCCCGTGGGAGCCCATCACAGCAGCAATGGCAGAGTCACCGGTGGAAGACCATATGAACAAAACAATAAAACAACTAAGGAAGAACACTCCAGCAGACAGTCTGGAAAATACAGCCACTGCATCTTGAGTGAAAAAATACCAAGTCAAGAGTAGACAGCAGGCTGCAGAACTGCAAGTTTCTACTTACAACAAGCCTCTTTGCAGAAGTCCTTGGTATTATAAAAACTAAGGCACCAACACAGAATCATCGAATCATAGAATGGTTTGGGTTGGAAGGGATTTCTGGAGGTCATCTAGTCCAACCCCCCTGCACTGGGCAGGGACATCCCCAACTAGATCAGGTTGCCCAGAGCCCTGTCAAGCCTCACCTTGAATACCTCCAGGGATGGGGCCTCAACCACCTCCCTGGGCAACCTGTTCCAGTATTCCACCACGCTCTTGGTGAGGAACTATATCCTAATATACAGTCTAAATCTACTCTTCTCCAATTTAAAACCATTGCCCCTTGTCCTTTCACTACAGGCCTTTGCAAACAGGCCGTCTCCAGCCTTCTTGTAAGTTCCCTTTAGGTACTGGAAGGTCACTAGTTGGTCCACCCAAAGCCTTCTCTTCTCCAGGCTGAACAATTCCAACTCCCTTGCAACAAGCAGTTCCAGCAGGGAAGAGCACAGAAGCCCTGAACTGGGGTAGTCAGTAAGTTAGTACATGAAATGCTGTTCTTCAATTTGAGAAAAGAAGGCAAATTTCCTGCCACAAACCTACTTTGGACCCATCAGTGGAAGGAACTGAGCTGCACTGTCTCTCATCCCAGTCAGGCAACTGCTACCATGTGGTTGTTGCTGCTCTGTGCAGGGCTCTGCTCTCAGGCACAGAAGCAGGAGCACTCTGTTTAAGTCCTGGAGAGTTTTTTATGCTAGGGATCCTGAGAGAGATTACCTCTTCCTGCTCTGCTCTAGTCTTCAGTGACTCAACTTTGTCAGGCTTAGACAGGTGTAGGTTTGTCCACTTTTCTCAGGCACTGAAATCTCCCTATGTATTTATTTTAAGTCTCTGCTTTTAACCTGAAGACGGAGTTAGAGGCATATCCGTCAGCTGTTTCTGTAGAGCTGGGCAATCACTGCACTGCACAGAGCTGACCTTAGCCAGATAACAACACTTGAGCATTGAACGCTTGTTCAGCGAAAAACATGACATTCAGAAAAGAGTAGTCAGTTAATGGATACTGCAGACTAATATATTGCAACCTTCAGTTTTCTGTCTCCCCTTGTATTAACCAGGTTTAGCACTGGCAGCTCTGTCTCTTTGCAAAAGAAACCAAGGGGCAATTTGTTCTGACTGACTGCAACCTCATGTAGCCAAGTAAGGGAGACTGCTGAAGAAGTTTGGGGTTGGCCTGATCTCAAATTGAGAAGCATAAAGTGGTTTATCCCTATTCTGGAAGAAGTTTTTCTGCTGCCTCTGTGCACAAGTTTTAGTCAAGTGATTAGTGTCTAATTCAATTTAACTAACAGCTTTCGTATGGTCTCAAAATGGGGTCTAGACCATGCACGTATCAAACAGGCAACCTGAACACAATTAGTTGTAAGATCATCATGACAATTCTGCAGCTTTGGTGTTTCAACAGTTATTAGACAGCACTACACCATGTGCCAACTTATCACTTTGCTCTGGAAACTATTGTGGCTAAACACAAGGGTCTGAACAAACCCAGTGGTTCTTGTTACATGGATGGTTTTCATCCTTTAGCTTCTAATCCATATGGAAATCACATTCATAAGCCATATTCTGCAACCTAGAGGGTTAGATACTGATTTTCGTAAGCATCAACCTTAAGTTTAAGGGGCTTCAACACAACATTCATGTCTGTTATGAGCAGCAGTGCTGTAGGAGGATCTTGACAGGGTCCTGCTACAAGATTAGTAATAGCTTTGATACTTAAGTCTATGTATTCTCCTATATCCAGAAAATAACAGCATACAGGAGAGAGAATTGGGGAGAGAGAGGCAAGCTTTCATCTCTGGTCACTGATGTGCCATAGTTGAGGTTCCAGTTGAAGAAGTTCAGCAAGCTATTGTGGCTGAGAGGGACAACTTGTGCAGTGCCTCCCTAATGAAATGGCAATCTCTTACGAGGCTTGACAATGCCATCAGACCCTGGGCAGAGCAAGCAACGGTTCTACCCCAGCTTGCTCTGCCCATCTCTCTGCAGATGGCAAAGAGACTAAGACTCAGTCTTCCTCTAGCTGCTACTAAATTACATGGTGCAAAGCACTGAAGAATAAGCCACAATAATATTTTTGAGAAGATGATATAGGATGATGTTTTCTTTCCCCATGTGCATTGCTGCACAGCATCACCAGATACAAACAAGATTTGTCACCCTAAGGGAGCAGAAGGAGATACTGTTCAAGCTGTTAAATATGTCAGGAACAGCTTAATCACCAGAATAGTTGTTTGCTTGCCTAAGGCCATTGCTGTATCTTTCAGGAATCGTTAATGTTCCACTTAGGAAATATTTTTGCCCCTACTGATTTGTATGTGTATTAGCTATCCAGCAAAAGATGGCATGACTAAATAATCCAACAAGTGTTTTATCAGCTTGTGTTTGCTCCTGATTCAAAGACAATGCCCCCTAAACAGTCATTCCCCAGGAATGCAGATCTGACAGCTTTGGAATTAATTTTCACTTAATGGAATTTACTGCATAGATAAAACACAAAAACAGCAAGTCCTGACTCTGAGGACATTTCCTCTGATAACAGACAGTTGATATAGGAAATAATATAATTCATACTTGGGTTTGTCTGAGGTCAATGACTTAAAAAAACAAAGTGTTTTTAAAAAAAATCCAGACAAACACCCCAGAAGAATGGACTTCAAATTGATGAGGTATTTCATCCTGATTTTCAAATCATATGAGCTCACTTGTTGCCGGACATGCTTGAGAGGAGTTGTTGGCACCTGTCACTGCAGAGGCGTTGTGTTGTCATTTCAGCAGTCAGAGGAAACCATGCTTTCATATCTGAAGACCATGCAAAGGCATAAGCTGTTCCACAGTACAAGGTCAAATCTGCAGCATAAACAAGCTAGTTGCTCCTTTAGTAGGAGAGAAGTATGCAGTGTGGATCAGAGTGCCCACTTGAGATACAAGGGAAAGCTTTCTTCTCGGTTCCAGTCTATTGCTTGTCTCTCTGACTAGCAGTCCTGAAATTAAGTTGTGCAATGCATTTGCCCATCTCTGTTAAAAAAAACCCACTTCCATATTAGAGGATGTAACAAAAAAAAACCACTAAGTGTTTTGATATTTCCTATCAGAAATGGCAATGTGCATGGTTTCTTCAGGAGTACATTTCAGTCCTCAGATGAGTGAGTTAGTATTAGCAGTGTATCTGGATAGGTACAGGCCTAAGGCTTTCTGAGGGAGAAAAGAGGAGAGCAACAACTCAGCGCCTTGGGCAGGCAGACTTCCCTGCCCTTTTCTGAGAGCACAGGTATTGCAAGGGTGTGGTATAGATCTATTTGAGAAGTAAAAGAAAGCGTGCTATGGAGCTTACAGGTTGTTAATAACTCAGAGTCATCTAAGGAGCAAATTTGCTGATGACACAAAACTGGGAGGTGGCTGACGTACCAGATGGCTGTGCTGACATTCAGCATGACCCGGACCTGGAGAACTGGCCAGAGAGAAACACTGTGAAATTCAACCAGAGCGAGTGTAGGGTAATGCACCTGGGGAGGAATAAACCCATGTACCAGTAGAGGTTATGGACTGATCTGCTGGAAATCTGCTCTGTGGGAAAAGACCAGAGAGTCCTAGTGGACAGAATGACGACCATGAGCCAGCAATATGTCTTTGTGGCCAAGAAAGCTAATGGCATCCTGGGATAAATCAAGAAGAATGTGGCCAGCATGTTGAAGGAGGTTATCCTCCTCCTATACCCTTCCCTAGTTAGGCCACATAGAATCATAGAATGTTAGGGGTTGGGAGGGACCTAGAAAGATCATCTAGTCCAACCCCCCTGCCAGAGCAGGATCACCTAGACGAGCTCACACAAGCATGCATCCAGGCAGGTCTTGAATATCTCCAGAGAAGGAGACTCCACAGCACCTCCTATGCAGCCTATTCCACTGCTCCGTCACCCTTACTATAAAGAAGTTTTTCATCAGATTAATACTAAACCTCCTGTGGTCCAACTTGCTCCCATTCCCTCTTGTCTTAATATTGGATGACATCAAGAAGAGCCTGGCTCCCTCCTCCTGACATTCACCCTTAACATAGTTGTAAACATTAATGAGGTCCTCTCTCAGTCTCCTCTTCTCCAGGCTGAAGAGACCCAACTCTCACAGCCTGTCCTTGTAAGGAACCTCAGGAATCTTCTGCCACACTCCAGGCACTTGAAGAGTTTCTCTCTCATGCTTATTTTGGACTCTTTCCACAAAACAGTCTGGTCAAACCAAGACATGAGTTCAGGAACATTTCCTACAGCAAGTGTTCTGCTCTCTGGTGGCCTCCTTAGCCCTGCTTCTCTCCAGTTCTGGGCTTTTTCTTTCTCCTCCTCTTGAAGGTCAGGGCTCCAGTGCTCTCCAAGCTCCTCCAGTTGGGTCAGGAAATCTGGCTCTGCTTGGAGGAGACCCAAGCTCCTCATGGTCTGGTAGGCATCCAGCATCACCTCCTGGTAGAGAGACTGTTGGGCCACATCCAGCAGGTGCCACTCCTCCTTGGAGAAGGAGATGGTGACCTGCTGGAAGAAGAGAATCTCCTGGAGCTGCAGTGAGGAGAGCTCTTGAGGAGGAGGTGCAGAAGTGTCCAGGGGAGCAGCAGCTGCTGGTGCTGTTGGTGACTCTGTCTACAGGGGATTGGGGCTGCAGGAGGCTTGGCTTGAGCAGGTGGGGCTGGAGATGCAGAGGCTGGAGAATTGTCCAGGTGAGGCTGTTGTGGTGCCTCCATCCCTTAGGGGTTTGGGTCCTTGCTCAGGTTTGTCTGCGCTCCAATGATGCCACCTNGCTCCAATGCTGCCACCTCAATCTGGAGCACTGTGTCCTGTTCTGATCTCGCCTGTTCAAGAAGGACAGGGAACTTCTGGAGAGGGTACAGAAAAGGGCTACAAAGATGATTAGGAGACCTGAACCTCTTATGGGGAAAGGCTGAGAAAGCTGGATCTGTTTAGCCTAGAGAAGACTGAGNCATGCTTATTTTGGACTCTTTCCACAAAACAGTCTGGTCAAACCAAGACATGAGTTCAGGAACATTTCCTACAGCAAGTGTTCTGCTCTCTGGTGGCCTCCTTAGCCCTGCTTCTCTCCAGTTCTGGGCTTTTTCTTTCTCCTCCTCTTGAAGGTCAGGGCTCCAGTGCTCTCCAAGCTCCTCCAGTTGGGTCAGGAAATCTGGCTCTGCTTGGAGGAGACCCAAGCTCCTCATGGTCTGGTAGGCATCCAGCATCACCTCCTGGTAGAGAGACTGTTGGGCCACATCCAGCAGGTGCCACTCCTCCTTGGAGAAGGAGATGGTGACCTGCTGGAAGAAGAGAATCTCCTGGAGCTGCAGTGAGGAGAGCTCTTGAGGAGGAGGTGCAGAAGTGTCCAGGGGAGCAGCAGCTGCTGGTGCTGTTGGTGACTCTGTCTACAGGGGATTGGGGCTGCAGGAGGCTTGGCTTGAGCAGGTGGGGCTGGAGATGCAGAGGCTGGAGAATTGTCCAGGTGAGGCTGTTGTGGTGCCTCCATCCCTTAGGGGTTTGGGTCCTTGCTCAGGTTTGTCTGCGCTCCAATGCTGCCACCTCAATCTGGAGCACTGTGTCCTGTTCTGATCTCGCCTGTTCAAGAAGGACAGGGAACTTCTGGAGAGGGTACAGAAAAGGGCTACAAAGATGATTAGGAGACCTGAACCTCTTATGGGGAAAGGCTGAGAAAGCTGGATCTGTTTAGCCTAGAGAAGACTGAGGGAGGGATCTTTTTAATGCTTATAATTACTTAACGGGTGGGTGTCAGGAGGATGGGGCCAGTCATTTTTTCAGTGGGGCCCAGTGACAGTACTAGAGGTAACAGGCAGAAACATGAACTTATGAAGTTCTATCTAAACATAAGGAGGAACTTCTTTACTTTGAGGGTGGTGAGAGCACTGGAACAGGCTGCCTAAAGAGGTGGTGCAGTCTCTGTCTCTGGGGACATTCAAAACCCACCTGGATGCCATCCTGTGTTAGCTGCTCAAGGTGAACCTGCTCTGGCAGGAGGGTTGCACTAGATGATNATCTGGCTCTGCTTGGAGGAGACCCAAGCTCCTCATGGTCTGGTAGGCATCCAGCATCACCTCCTGGTAGAGAGACTGTTGGGCCACATCCAGCAGGTGCCACTCCTCCTTGGAGAAGGAGATGGTGACCTGCTGGAAGAAGAGAATCTCCTGGAGCTGCAGTGAGGAGAGCTCTTGAGGAGGAGGTGCAGAAGTGTCCAGGGGAGCAGCAGCTGCTGGTGCTGTTGGTGACTCTGTCTACAGGGGATTGGGGCTGCAGGAGGCTTGGCTTGAGCAGGTGGGGCTGGAGATGCAGAGGCTGGAGAATTGTCCAGGTGAGGCTGTTGTGGTGCCTCCATCCCTTAGGGGTTTGGGTCCTTGCTCAGGTTTGTCTGCGCTCCAATGCTGCCACCTCAATCTGGAGCACTGTGTCCTGTTCTGATCTCGCCTGTTCAAGAAGGACAGGGAACTTCTGGAGAGGGTACAGAAAAGGGCTACAAAGATGATTAGGAGACCTGAACCTCTTATGGGGAAAGGCTGAGAAAGCTGGATCTGTTTAGCCTAGAGAAGACTGAGGGAGGGATCTTTTTAATGCTTATAATTACTTAACGGGTGGGTGTCAGGAGGATGGGGCCAGTCATTTTTTCAGTGGGGCCCAGTGACAGTACTAGAGGTAACAGGCAGAAACATGAACTTATGAAGTTCTATCTAAACATAAGGAGGAACTTCTTTACTTTGAGGGTGGTGAGAGCACTGGAACAGGCTGCCTAAAGAGGTGGTGCAGTCTCTGTCTCTGGGGACATTCAAAACCCACCTGGATGCCATCCTGTGTTAGCTGCTCAAGGTGAACCTGCTCTGGCAGGAGGGTTGCACTAGATGATCTCCAGAGGTCCCTTCCAACCCCTGACATTCTGTGATTCTGTGGTTCTGTGGTGGTGAAGAAAATAATTTCCTCTGGAAAGGAACTTCGTTGTCTGTAATTACCACTTGTTTTCTAGTATTCTGGTCTGTCCATAGAGTATCAGCTTTCCTAAAGGAAGAGTGAAGATGTGGTAAGGGAGCCATCATCCATGAAGAATGACATCTTGACTAGTTTCCAACAGCACCCAGGAGCCTGTTATCCTGAAAAGCTGGGTGGATGTCCTCTTTCCAATACTCTGCACCTGTATTTATCTAATAAACACAAGTGTCTTCTGGAGCAGAGCTCTTCCTATTCAGCTTACCTTCACAACAATCAAGTACTAAGAAGTAATGTATTCTTACTGCTGGGAATTCTGCAGACTTCTAGCCAGTTATTTAGTTTGGAGTGAAAAATAGGATGACAGCAGGCAGAAGATGTTATTTGTAGAGTGGAATAGAAAATTGATTTGTTCCAACCATAAAGTTGTGTGGGTGAAAATAAATATAGAAACATTTGGTCAGAAATTTCTACATTCACTATCCATATTTACAGCATTTGTTAGAACGTGGACAGCAGCCATTTGAGGGCACCAGAATTTATTTTGCTCTCTTCTTCCATTTTCTTAAATAACTCCACTTCTCAAAATCCCTAAACACAAGAAAATGGATCTTTTAAGACAGAACTTCCTTCTCCATGAAAAACATTGGTCTGATTTTCATCAGGAATCAGGATATATATACATACCCTGTCCACTTGCTGTCAGTCACTCTGTTGTATAATAGTCACTGAAGGTACTCACCAGTATCTCAGAAGATTAAATTTCCACAAGTTTTGTGGAAGCTGAAACCTGAGTAGGAGATCAACCTTTTTTACGAAAAAGACCAAGACTTGAAATCACCAGGTGTTTTCTTTGGCCTGTGTTGCGATTGGGGTGGCCAAATACAGGTTCTGGTGGAGCAGCAAATTCAAGTCGCTTTATTAACTACGAGTGTCTTCTTATATACCTTTTCTCTAGTACATGTGTCTCCTTGCTACTGGTTACATATAACCATAATATGGTACCATTGGTTAGTATTTGCATATTGCCAAGTCATCTCTGCTTTGCTACACCCCTGCTCTGTGGTGCAAGATCACTTCTGACTCCATAACATCCACAGGCCTGTGCCTCATTAACTTAAGTCTCTTGCTCAGCCAGTGGTTAAGGACCAGTTGGAGAGGCAAAATACTGGATAGGACAAGTGGGGAAAAACAGCAGTACTGCTTAGAGTAAAATCCTGTGAACTCCTTGGATTGAACTGAAGTTATGAGAAATTATGAGTTAATTTTCTTGGGGGGGCCTACTAGTGACCTTCCAGTACCTAAAGGGAACTTACAAGAAGGCTGGAGAGGGCCTGTTTGCAAAGGCCTGGAGTGAAAGGACAAGGGGCAATGGTTTTAAATTGGAGAGGAGTAGATTTAAACTGGACATTAGAAAGAAGTTCCTCACTACAAGGGTGGTGGAATAGTGGAACAGGTTGCCCAGGGAGGTAGTTGAGGCCCCATCCCTGGAGGCATTCAAGGTGAGGCTTGCCAGGGCTCTGGGCAACCTGGTCTAGTTGGGGATGTCCCTGCCCAGTGCAGGGGGTTTGGACTAGATGACCTCCAGAAATCCCTTCCAACCCAAACCATTCTATGATTCTATGATTCTATGTCTTGTTTAGTGCTTCTGCTTGTTTAATAAACTTTCTGAGAGGAATGAAATTCCTATCTCTCTTTATTCACTGCTGCAAAATGAGAAAAGCAGACAAATTTTATTTTCCTCTAACACATTACCACTCTGAGTGCATAAATACAGAAATCTGTTTCCATTGTCTTTGTGGTCATAGAATCATAGATTCATAGAATGGCTAGGTTGGAAGGGACCCTAAAGATCATCTAGTTCCAATCTCCCCACACTGAGCAGGGATGCCAATCACTAGACCAGGTCACCCAGGGCCACATCCAGCCTGGCCTAGATCGGAA
>VWZO01017521.1:0-34556 GCA_013396975.1 Bucco capensis
GAGCAACCTGATCTAGTTGAAGATATCCTTGTTGATTTCAGATTGGTTGGACTAGATGACCTTTGAAAGTCCCTTTCCAACCCAAGCCATTCTATCATTCTATGCTATCAGCTATACCTCCTGAAAGATTCAGGCTTTTTGGTGATAAATATTTTGCCCTTTGTTTCACATCATTTTCGTCAATCCGTGTGTTCAAATCTCTCAATAACATAAAAGAAGTCGTTGTTTTTTTAACTCCCTCAGAATCAGATGCTCCTAAAGAAGCTTTCTGTTTTCTGCTCAAGTGGCAAACAGCACACTGCCATCNGAAAAAAATGCAGTTGACTGTATGGATTGACCAAACCATACAAATCTCAGTGATCTTTCACCCTGAACTCTGCCTATGTCCTCTGCCTGTTTATCTCTTTCAGTACCTAAAGGGGGATTATAAGATAGAAGGGGAGAGACTTTTCAGCTGGTCAGGTTGTAATAGGAGAAGGTGGAATGGTTATAAGCTTAAGGAGGGGAAATTTAGATTGGAGATTAAAAGGAAGTTCTTTACCCAGAGGGTGGTTAGGCACTGGCACAGGTTACCCAGAGAGGTTGTAGATGCCCCATCCCTGGCAGTGTTCAAGGCCAGGCTGGATGTGGCCCTGAGCAACCTGGTCTAGTGTGTAGCATCCCTGCCCATGGCAGGAGGGTTGGAACTAGATGATCTCTAGGGTCCCTTCCCACCTGGCCATTCTATTATCTCCATTATGGTGGCGCTTCAAAAGTTGTGCTGATTAACTGCAATGGTTGTGCCAACCAAGAAGCAAGAAAAGAGACTTTAATCAACAGGGCCACACTAGCTGTATCACAAAACAATATCCCTACCTTAAGGAATGATAAGTAGTAAAACAAACAAAATATTTTTTAAGGAAAAAGAATGAAGAGAATGCACGAGTAAGAGGAATTCTATGACATCAAATGTAGCTCAGATAACTGTTTTGTTTTTAACAAAGAGCAAGGAGTGAGAATGTAGGAAGTGTTCTTTAAAGTGAAGAAAACTAGGTTATGATAAGAATCAAATAAAAAAGAAAAAATCTTAAGCATAGATATGGCATTACTGCTATTCCCACATAGACCAACAAGCACCTTGGGACCTAGACTCTCTTTTCTAGTCACTACCATTCAGCGAGTGGTAGTTACTGAAGTCATGACAGCCCAAGAAAACAGCCACAAACACATTTAATAGTCAAGTAATTAAGTTCATAGAAACTACCTGATATAGCCCGCAGGTATTAACATAGCTATCCAGATGTATCAGACAAAGCTGACTCCAAAATGCTCTCTAAACAAGACTGACTATATATGCCAAATATCACAGCACACACAGATAAATTCCTGATAGGTATCCAAAGCCTGGACAATCTAATAGCAGCTTATCATTGATTGCATGCTACACAACAATTTAGACTTTGTTTTCCATTAGCAAACACCTCAAATTACATGAAAGGGAGAAAAAGTTCCCTAGATACAGACATTAAATATTTATCAGCCGTATGTCTGCTCAGTCACTGCTCCTCTGAAAAAGTCCATTAATTAAATACTTTAGAAACGATTAAAACACTTCTCTAGAACTTATTGGCACCTGTTAATTCACTGACCCTACGAGGC
This sequence comes from Bucco capensis, assembly GCA_013396975.1. Lineage (NCBI taxonomy): Eukaryota > Metazoa > Chordata > Aves > Piciformes > Bucconidae > Bucco > Bucco capensis. The sequence goes on from VWZO01017521.1 coordinate 1,639, forward strand.
TATGGCAGTAAATGTCTCATTTGATTGCTTCTGTTACCAATAAGTCAGCAGCTTAAAGACAAAGGAGACATGATGCAACTTCATGTAGCACAACATTGCCTTAAAACACAAAAGCCAGTATCTGGAAACAGAGAAACAGAACATTTATGTAGACAGGGCAGCACAAATAATCTATTTAACCTAATCCTTTAATTACAGGAAACATCTCGTAGCAAGACATACAAGAGCAATGAAATGACCCAGAGCTAGAAATCAAGATGATGTATTTGTGCATCTGAAAGTAACACCAGCAGAATTCATAAAAGAAAACCCTCCTTGGGCATTATTATCTTTCCATCAGGATATATTGTCATCACATGGAGAACAGGAGGAAAAAAAATGACTTAAAATATGTTATTAAAATACAAAAATGGAAAATAGGTAAGGAAGAAGACAACAAGAGCAGAGAAAGGTAAAATTAGAGGGGATAAAAATGCAGGTGAAATGTTTCAATTAAAAGGGGGGGGGCAGGAGGGAGAAGGAAAAAAGATAAGGAACAGACCCTAATACCTTGACATAACACAGCACCTACTCTACACAAGCTGCAATAATTCTTTTGGTGTCATTATTTACTCAGTAATCCACTATTCAGCAGCGAGGGGGGTTCAAATCGAGCCCTGCTTGGGCAGTATGCAAATCTTCTCCCACTCCTCTGCAAGCTTTTAAGGCTAGCTGGCAGAGAGTCCCCTGAAGAGTCCTGGCAATGCCACACTCTGTGGTAGGAAACGAGCATCTTGCAAAGAACCCCTGAGATCCTCCTACCCCCTCAAATCTGCGCGAGTGGAGAAGTGTTGCTTTCAAGGGGGAGCGAGACAGAGTGTGTGTGCAGGGGAGAGGCAGGCAAAAAAATAACACTAGTAATTATAAAGAGTCCTGAAATACCAGGAGATGGAGATAAAAATTTATCCCTTAAAAAAAGTAATAATAATTGCACACTCCTCGCTATATATAACATATCCTACGATTCTGTGATTTGTGGGATTCTGACCCTCTGTTCAGATCCTTCACCTTGCTACATCTCAGTAATAACTTAGATGTACCAAATCTTTGAAAAAATTGGCTTCCTTTCCTTTGATGTTCTACTATTGGATTACAGTCTTCCTACTCTCTCTGCACAGTTCTTCACTCCCACATTTATTTTCCCCCATTTCTTTGTTTACATTCATTTTTACCGTATTTCTTCACACTTTTCTCCCTGGGTAAAGTCTATGTTATGTTCCAACATGCATTACTCTCTCTCATTCCTTGCTTTGCACTTTTTAACTGATAGTGTAGAATATTTAATTCCAGAATGACAATATAAAAACCACAAAACCTAAGGAAAGGTGGAAACACTTTCCTTTTCCCTCTAACTGCAGCCCCAGCTCTATTATGCTGCCATTGTTTTCCAACAGAACTTGCATTTCCAAACTTGGAAATTCCTATCAGTTAGGTTGACAGAATTTTCCTGTTTTTTCTTAGAAGGTGTGCATTTTTCAAATGCCAGTAACATACCACTACAGAATTTCCCAGGAGTAACAGCTTGGTTTGAGGGACTCTTATTCAAAACCCTTGGTTCCAAAAAAAACCAACAACCAACAAACCAAACAAAATCATTTGAAACAGAAGAATCAAAACTGATTATTTACATTCCATAAATCAAAACAAAACTATAACCAATGCATTTCAAAATATTGCTATAATTATTTTCTACAGGCTGATAAATTGCTGGACATCTTTTCTCGAGCACTGGTTGGCAATTCTGTGAGCACTTCACAAAATGTTTATTTAATTTTAGATTGTGAATATAATTATTTAAAGTGTGATTCCAAATAATAGTATTAAAAATATATGGGGGCGGGGGGGGAGAAAGAAGTGAATGTAGTTCAATTCCATTGGTGTTTTTACATCCCTGTCTATAGAAGGGGTGAGAGGCATTTCACTCAGTGTAACTGGCTGACCTTGCCCTGAGGAATGGCACAGCATCCTAAGGCAGGTGACAGAGCTTGAGGCCACAGCAATGTTCACTATGGAAGTTTGGGGCTAAGAAGCTACAAAGCTCAGGAAATCTCTCTCAACAATCCTGACTCCATTCTCTAAAATATTTCAAAATGACAGAGATGTAAAGATATATTTCCTCACCTTATTGCAGCACATTTAGAAGAGAATATGTGTCCTGCTCAAAAAGGATGGGATTATTTTCTGAAAGAAGTATATTGTTTCTTTATATTCTGTGCCCCATTGTCCTTCTTTCTCCTACAATAAAAGCCTTTGGATCTTATGAAGTGCAAAGAGTCATAACACAGTATTCAAAGTATGGAGAAAGTGAGGGTTCTTGTCTCTGACTCTCACATTCACACCCAAGAGTTTCCTTTTGTGGCCTAACACATGGCTGTACTAGCCAAGGATCACCTTGCACAGACTCTTCTTCCCTATCAGCTCACAAACACAAGAGAAACACAATGCTACATATACCTACACAAATGTGTACAGTCTACCCTTGTGTAAACCAGGAGAGTTTGGGTGAAGTATTAGCTTAAGTGCAGATAGATCTTGCTACCCTCTATCATAATCTAATTGTTCAGTCTGTACCATGAGAGAATGTGGATGGGCTGTGAATGGACTTTGCTCACATAAATAAAAAAGCAGAAGTAAAAAAACAACAAAACAAACCCAAAACCAAACAGTCAACCCATTGTGCATCAATTTAAGTACTGGAGGATAGAGTATTGAGAGATATGTTATCTCAATCTCTTGCTCCATCCCTCCTGCCTGTCTCTCCTTAATCTCGCCACACATCAACAATGTCTCTGAATTAATTCAAGAGATCTCTGTACCTCCCATGACAAAAAAACATTCCATTTTCATTGTTTTTCAGCACTACTAGTGGTGGAAGTACAGGTCTGTTTAGTCTGAGAGTTGGGTGTTCGGTAACAAGTTACTTCAACAGCGCAGGTTACAAGTGGTGTCATTCACTTCACTGTGTAGTATCAATGCAATTCATCTTAGTCCATAACAGATGACATGTTCAATAGAATAAAGTATGCCTCCACCTAGTGATGACTATGTACAAATAATAGAAAATAATAATAATTCTATTACTTGAAAAAAATCTCAGTATTTGGCTCTCATTTCCATAAACTAACAGGTGCTCTCACACAAAAACTCACTTACACAAATGCACATTTTCCATTTGGTAAAAATTAGTCTAAAGCTCAGTCTGTGAAAATTCATTTGTAAACTTTGACTTGGTAAGGGGAAGATAAACATATTCTAGGTTTCAAGTATGCTGAAATTTTAAGCAGTATTTGTAACAATCATGAATATGATCAGAAAAACAAAACAGAGGGGAGCTCACTGAAGCGCTGCAAATTTTCAGTGTTAAAATCCTCTGATAATTTAAGTTAGTCTTTTTTTTTTTAAATGAAATAGTAAGCAAAACCTCTCCTCCTTTCAACTTTGATTGGCAAAGAAAATATTTCCTAAGCTTCTCGGATCCTCCTGTTTTACAGAAACAATTACAGTTGTAATTACATGAAATTCCTAGGATTTTTTCATCCCAAAATCATAAAAAAGGCAGTGAAAGGAAAAATGAAAATAAACAAATAAAGCCCACATCAGAATTCAAACAATCCAGCCCCTAACAACTCTCATCATCCATATAAAAAGACTCTATAAATGCAATCAGTTCGAGATGCTTCCTCAAAATCAATAAACTGGAGGAGGAGGTTTGAAAAACCAGAGTCCCTGGTGGAAAATGTTCTTTTGGGATCTCCTTTCATTTGCACCATCTGGGAACTACCTTAAATGTCTTCTCAGGCTGACTACACTTGTATTACCATTTCAAAAAGTCTCCCCCATCCCATTAGTGGTCCATGAATCACAGTCTAAGAATGAACTGCTCTGTTGAAAACCAGAAGGTATATTATCTAAGAGAGAGAGCAGGGCACTATTTCCATTTCTTCCTTGGCTTTGTCCATTTAACACCTTGAAGCATCCAAACCCATTGTCTCCTCAGAGAAAGGCAGCAATAGAAAAAGCTCCTACACACAAGAAAAAAAAGTCAATTCCTACACCCTGTGGTCTGTGCACACAAATGTGAGGTGCTGCCTTTCAGGTAGAGGACAGCCAAGGCTGGCTGTGCCTAGCCAACTTCAAATATCTGCCTCACTCATTAAAGGGCAACAGAAAAATGGGGTAAAGGGACTTTGCCAAGATTCTTAAACTGTAGTGGCTGAATGCAGAAATACCAGCACCAAACATGTAAACAAGTCAGCTTTGATTATCTCTGAGGGAATTCGTTTAGGATTCATTTTTCTGCCTGTTTTTTTTTCTTCTTCTTCCCCCCTCTGAGTTCCCTTCATCTATCAAACATGCAACATTTAGGCACACATCAATTTATTTTTTATATTTTTAATATTAACTTACATTAAGGCAGCTGTTAATATCATAATGCTTTTAAATTCATTAAGCTGTTTTCCACACAGGAGAATCACTAAACCTGAATGTATTAAAGAATCAGGAATCAGAAATCACATTTCTGCTCTCCTTTTCAGCTGCAGATTGCCAGGACTATGAAAACCCCATTCCCCCCCCCCCCTTTTTATGAGTCCACAAAACACAGCACCAAAGGCCTTACATCAGAGGACTTTATCAAGTTCACCAGATGGGATATCTGTAGCAATAATTCTCATTACATGCTTTATCTTGAACCAGTCTTTTGGAAGCTATTTACTGTTTCCCTATCAGAAGATAATCACCATTTTAAACCATAAAACTACCACCACATGCATAATTTAGAGAGCACAGGTTTACAAGCAGCACTATTCCTTCCTAAAAGCAGATATTGCCTCATTTAAGCAACTCAAAATAAGTGTTAATCCTATGAACTAACTGATCGGCCCAGCACCAAGTTTTGCTAAGAGATGCTTAAAAACCCCTCACTATCCTGACGGTAGGTACCAAGTGATCTGCACCTTGTCCTCTACAGGGGTGATCCTCCCTCCCCACAAGGAAAGCCCCAGCCCTGGTGGCACTGGTCACAGCCTGGCCAGCCCTGGCCTCCTTGGCTGCCCGTGACGCCTCGTGTGCTGCCCACGAGATGGCAGCAATATGTTTATGAATAATGCAGCAAAGAAGCTGCAGCCCACTGCCATTTCAGGCTGCAAAGCTCAGTTCCCTTCCTTCAGCTGCAAGAATAAAAACCACCAACAAGCAACAGAACTCTCCGTGATCTCAGCTGAAAAGCACTGGGAGAAGCAGCAGCTCAGTCCTCACGCTTTGCTTGTGGGTATTGCTCTCATCCAAGGCACAAGGTGTTGTTTGTGCACCTACATATCCAAGCCAGACCCTTATATGCTTCTGCCCTGACAAAATTATTTCAGACAGATATGAAGCATTAACTGCTGCTAGGTTTTATTTCTTGCAACATGGAAAATGCCTGTGGCTGGAAAGAAATATTTTTTCTGATAGACAAATAACATCTGCACCTCTGAGAGCTGTTAAAAGCTAAGTGATTCAGATAATTTCTTAAGGAGCACATGTGCATGAGCACACACAGACACTCATACCTATCACAATCACTCACATATCAGCACTCACCCCAGTCAAAAGAGAGGCTTTTAAAAAGATGTGGTGAGCTAGTGTCACAATCATTTCTAGCAGACAAAGAGCTATGTACACATAACATCAGGTTTGGGGAACAGGAGTTGTGGGGAGTTTCAAATCAACAGGATCTTCACAAAAATCTTGGCCTTGTGTTTCTATTTGATTTTGGAGTTCTCTGGGCTTCAATGAGGCCCCCGAGCTCTGGTGTTTTACAGGGGCTGGGTGCCCTGATATTTCACCTCACCAGCAGAGGTGACCTGCAGCACTGCAGGCAGCATCACTAAAGCACCATGCCCATAGCAGCTCTTTCAAGCCAGGCTTTCAAGGCTTTTCAAACCCTCCATGAGTTGTTGAAGTTACACTTCTCAAGTTTGTTGTTTGGGTTTTTTTTTGTTTTTCCAACACAGTGAGACAATAATTGAAAAAAAAGGAACAGTCTAGTGAAAAGGATATTTAGCTACAAATCAACCCAAGTTTTGTTAAGAGTTTTGAATCTTCCTTCAAGCAGCCAGATACAACAAAATGTTGCTTATCAGGACTGCACCTCACTATTTCTGAAAAGTCATAACTTTTTTTACATTATCAGTAAAGTGGTGATTAGGATTTAAGGTTATTTTCAAATAAAAATAAACTACTGTAGTCACAACACCCACAAAGCCTTTGTTGACACCACTGTGGGCTTTGTGTTACTGCAAAGCAGGCACAGGAACCACAGAAAGCCAGAGAAATATAATAGCTATAACTTTGGAGCATCTCTATCTTAACTGCTCATCCTGTTGATTCTATGAAGTTACTATTCCTTGAAATGTTTGAAACTCAGAGAGCTTGAATAAATAAAAAGATTCATTGAAATTCTATTACAGAGGTTGAAGACTCAGTTTTCCCAAACCCTTGCACAGTCTGACAAAGCTGAGTGCCTTCCTCTTGATGTGTAGTCTATTTTCAAACTCCAGATAGTTTGAAACAAAGTACAAATATTTTGGTGCATAACAACAACAACAACAAAAAGATCCTCATTTTCTGTCAGGTGTCACTTGTGCAGATAAGAAACCCAAGCCTTACAATTTGTATGTTCCTGCCATGAGTTGTAAACCTTTCCTCTTAATTTCTTGTATAATGTTTCAGGTGTAATGAAATATGTCCCTCTATCCATCACATTTTTGGGGGGAGGAATCTGGCTTTATTACCTAAAAATTTCTGAAAATATGAATCAAAACAAGCATTTTTGTGTCTGTGTTTACCAAGTAACCTGAATTTCATTTCACTATCCATACACTCTCTTGGGACTAATGTGAGTAATATCAAATCTCAGAGTGAAAAACTGGTGAGAGAAGGTAAATATGAGCATGTTTGTCCAGGATGGTTAAAACCTGATAATTGCTCACCTTTCATTTCTGAATTAAGGGTGCAACTGCATGTCCCATAAGCATATTTGAGTGCCTCAGTTACTATGCTCTTGCTAATTCTGATTTAGATGAGGATCTTGTTCTTTCTCAGCTCATGCTTCTACTTATTGTGCTCTTCAAAAACTAGGAACACCTCTTTGGGTTGCAGGAGAAGCTGCTGTCAACACAAGTAAAGTGATTACAATTAAATCTGCTCTTTTTATACTCAAAATATAATTAAAAAAATTACCAAGCATCTCTAATTGTCTCTCCTCTTTTATCACCTTAAAAGCTTTAGAAGGCAAAGTGACCTCTCAGTTGTGTAATGTTTAGAATGCATATTGTATGCATTTTTATTTTTTGACAAACTTTCCCCACAAATGAAGATAATTCTCTTCTTAACACCTTTTATTCTCTCACTTTTCTTTTTTAATCAGCAATAAAAATTTGGCATCCAGATAGGCAATGAAACCAGAGTTCTACTGCCATTACTTGCAGAAGATCCTGCCTGGTTTAACATGCTAAGAGCAACTGCTACACCAGAAGATTCCAAAAGCAAAGGTTGTGATCTGAACTGCTTGACACCTCAGAAAATTTGGAGACTTGGGTAATCAAAGAAATTAAAAGGTAACAGGACAATTTAAAAAAAAAGCTTATTTTTCAGCAGAGGCAAATCAGAAGTCATTCCAAAACATGTCCATGGAGCTACACCGTCATAAAAGTAGAGTAACAGTTTGATCCCAGAATCCTGAAATTCAGTATAAATGCCATATATTTAAAGTGTCCACCATCCACAGCTCTGACTCTGCATTTTTTATGTGTCTCTGTCCAATACCTTAAGTATTCCATGGCTTCCAAAATGAAAATTAAGAATAAAGACCACTAAATTCAAGCGGAAAAAAAAAATGCATTCATAGGTCTTGTTGTATTTAGGTTACAAATAAAAATAACTGATATATGGAGAGGTCAGACAATTTTCTGCATCCATCAGTTAGGTTTTACTGGTGATTTTGGCAGGCACTTTGCTGGTAAACTCACAAGACAGAAGAGAGAAATAGAAACACAATGCAGAGACCATTCCATGTTGTGTCCAAGATAGCCCACTCACACTAATAAAAACTACAGTAGTTCTTACATAAGAATATACACTTGAACATCTCTAAGGTGATGATTAAGATTATTTCCTGTGCTTTTTTTTAACTAATTACAAGTTTATTATTTAAAGAACCTCTTGTTGACATCATCTACGAACAGTGTGATGTGGCTAAGTCTCCTAATTAGGCAATAACATCCTCAGTTCCCTGGAACAGAAATCAAACCACAACCACAGCAATAACCTCCAGAAGTGGACACAAAGCTGTACAGAGGTTTTCAAATCACAACAGGTCCATCTAATATCTGTTTCAAAGTAGCCAAGGTCACTGCCCACCTTGTAGGAGCCACAGGCAGTTGGACAGGATGGGGAACATGCTCCAGCTGCAGATAAGGATCACCAGAAGCTTCACATCCAACTGAGTGCAAGGTGGCTTTTTAGCTTTGCCTCCTCTATAAGGCATTTATATTTAAGAACATAGAAAGAAATCCAAATACCAATCCCAACCCAACACCCTCCACACTGTGCTCTCAGTGCTTCCTCTAGAGAGACCATGGAAACAAAAATGATCCTTCCCAGGGCAAAATGCAGTGACTTAAAACATTCCAGAGAGGCATCCAGATGTTATACTGATCCTACAGTATACAGAACAAAATAGCTTATCATTTAGATTATGCTCTTGGACAAAGCTGGATAGCTTCAAGGATGAGGGAGTTACCCTAGATCAGTGCCATAAATGTTATTATATATGAAACAGCTGCAAGATAAATTCTTTCCTATTACACATAGGTACAGTTGTACTTTCAGCTGTCTCACTGTTGAAATACTGTACATCTTACACAGATTTCTCCCTCTCTCTAGAATATGCTTACAAGTCTTAGTTGCATATGAATAACCCCTTACAGCTGCAGTGTATGGAAATAAAACCCAATATCGCACCAGATCTGTGGCAAGAGCCAGGGCATCAAACTCCAGAAACTCTTTATGTGAAACCTTCCCAAAAAATGAATTTGGCAAACGGGAAAAAATATTACTCAAGGAAATAAAAAAAAAAAAATCTGTTAAATGAATAATGCTATTAAGAGAACAAAGCAGCTTCACCAAATTCATAAGTATGCTGCTCATGACATTTTTTTGAACCCTTCACCTCTCTCCTATTTTTCCTATTCTTTTTTGAATTATCTGAGAGAAATCTTTCAAGACCTCTTCAAGGAAACAGTCTACAGCCACAAGACTTTGTGCTAATGAAGCTCCAGAATTATGAAGCCAGAGGTCAAGAGCACATCTTCCACGATGTCTGGGCTGAATTTGAAATTCAAAGGGCTGCTTGGCACTGTAGAGGATGAGTGAAGCAGGGGAAAGAATAAACTTCTGTTGCAACATTAACCAGAAGCAGAAAACATTGAATATTGAGGAAAAATTGTAAACTAACCCCATTACTACTTCCTCAAAAGCCATATTAGTACTGACTGAAAAGCAGGCCACCATCTTTTTTTTTTTTTTTGACTAGCCATGTCAAAATGCACCTACCCAATATCAACCTAAGCCAAATAATGGAAAGAGGAAAATGACAGAGACACATCGGAACTGTTTCTGTTCCAGCTGCTGACTGACAACACCGCCATCCCTTAACATGGTTTTATTTAGTTATTACAACCATCTCTCTGTAAATGACACTTAGGATTATTTAAGATTATGTTGTAATCCTTTTAATCCTCAGTGCTTTAAATTTCAGGCTAAACACCAAAGAGCAAACTAGCACTTAGCAGAAATATTGAAAGCATGTGATTTGAACATAAATCTGCTTTTATTCACCCCTCCTCTGATGAGGACCTAGTAGTGTATCACGTCATTCAGGCAGCCAGAAGCAGCAGCACCATGGTATCTTGCTGCAAACTGCTACGGTTCCCCACCTCGTGTGAAGCTGATTTTTACCAGTTTCTTTTGCTTGGTGCTAGTTATGTCATCAATAAAATACATGAAGGAAAATCAGAAGGTTATCTTTTATAAGATGTGCATGTTTTCCGTTACTATTAAGGAAAACTGGAAGAAAAAAACAAAACAAACCCCACGTAATATGTTCATCCTGAACAGAAATAGATTGCATGCACAGACTAAGCAATGTGAGAGACAGATCAGACTTATCCTGTTAAAGAGGGAGTAGCTCAATTAAAATGAGTGGAGTAACACTGCTGAAAATCTCCTGATCAAGACTAGAAACCCAAATCCTCCTGCCTGAATATAATTTACTTAGTTTCCTTTTTTTTCTTCCTGCATCGATCATGTTTCCAATTAGTTTTCTTTATGATGCTCCTACACTCCATCTTCTTGTTACCATCTATTAACTGTCATATGCTTAGATTTTAAAATTCAAGATTTCCTTCTCTTTCTTCAAACCAAAAATCTCAACAGTCATTTTCTATTTCTAATCTATAATTCATGAACTCAAATTGAGCACCCAGGCTAAATCAAACTCAAAAGTCTGCATCCACTGCTAGTACAACACATTAGCAGAAAGCAACCATGGCTCTGTTTGAATCAGAAAAGGATGTTTTATTATTCAGAAAGTAATGAAACAAAACCCCACCAACTATACTTTGTTGCCATGCTTTGAAGATACAATCATATTTATTTCTGATCATTTCAGCGTTAGGCAGCTAATGCATTTAATCAAATAGCAATGCAATGCATCTATATTTAGGTCACACACAAAAAATAATTATAATAAAAGAATTCACCCATGTTCTTTTCATTTGAACAAATCTATGAATAAGGAGGGATATATTATCAATCTTGTTCCCACCCACTAGAGAGAAGGAGATCATCAGAAGTGTTTCCTGAAATAGTCAGTATCCAGGTACAAACTGACCTCTCCGCTTTCAAATTCGCCTTGGATTCCCTCCAGACTATCTCAGAAATTTTCACCCTCTCTTTAGTCCCCTTCCCACTCTATCTGTTCATGTAGCACCAGTCTCCTTCAGTCCTTTCCTTCCCCAAAATGTCACCACTACTGATGTCAAAGCCTTCTCCTCTTTCACTCTTACCATCTGGCATCATCTTCTCGTAGCTCTCTGTCTAAACAATGCTCCATTCCTTCTCTAAAATGTGTCTTAACATATGTCCTTCCTCCCATGCTTTTACTTCTTAATGTCTCTCCCACTCACTTATTGGCTTGATGAAGACACACTTTAATGGGTTCAAAGAGTATTGCATGAGTTTCCTTTCTCACATTATTCTGATTCAGTGGAGTTACACCTCACACTAACAGAAGCGAGAAGAAAATGCTTTGCAAAGAGTTAGGACAACCAGAGTGGTAAATCAATAACAGAGCTTCATTTGTCTTTACATTAGACATGTATTAGCTGCAATGAATCATTACTCCAATCTGCATTTCCAAACAGATTTTGCTCTCTACAAAATGAGAAATAAACCCTAGAAGCTCAGAAGACCTGCCAGTGTGCTCAGGGGGTTGCAGGAGTGAAGGCTAAGGTTAGACTTAATCACATTCCAAGTGAAAAAGCTGAAGATTGACAGCAAAACCAAAATATTTATTCTAAAAATACCTAGGAAATGACAAAGCTCCAAGTGTTGTCTCAAGACAACCTGAAGGATGTGGGGGGTATAGGAGCCTAAGTCTCACTCTCCTGGAGAAGAGGAATATTTCTAAATATTGCAGAAAGATGCCTAGAAAAATAAACCTTGAAAAGAAGTCTCTGTAATACCCAGTTGACCCAAAGAGGTTTCTTTGCAAGAAACCACATACAGTCCCTTAGGGTGTTTTTGTATGTGGTGGGTTTTTTACTTAAACCCCAGACCTAGGCACAAGCTGGCTCCTCCAGCAAGTTTGAGTGGTGATGATACCAAAGGACAACCTGGTAACTAGCAGTGTCTTGACCCTGGCACATTCCCTTCTGTATCTCTCTTCTCTATACTGTTTGCATTGCTAAAAATTCCTAATGATAGAACTCTGGGAAAACAACTCAGTTCATAGAGTATAATAATATTTTGATGTGGCTTTTAATAAAACAAAACAAAAAAATGCCTGTCTACTGATATTCATGGAGGCTGGATTATGTCCAAAGCCTGAAGATATTGCAATAAATTATTTTAGCCCCTAGGTTCTGGAATGTTAACCTTGCAGTAATGCTTTTCTCATCCTTTCATCTTCCTGGGCCTTGATCCTCCCTTTCAATTCAATGGGATTCAGATGAAGAAATTAAATAATATTATTTTCCATCAATGAAGAATAGCCCTATGAGAAATACACATCCTTCTCTGCTGGCCCTGGCAGAAGCAAGATTTCAAAATCCTCCCCTTCCAGAAATGAACCTGGGTCATCACCATCTGAGGACCCTGAACAGCAATAAAAATAAACAGAGTAACCACAGTGTGTTGGAGCAATGCTTGTATAAGCAGTTTGAAGAAGTTGTGTTTATGGAAGTCCTTTAGGTCAAGATTCTAGGCCTGAACCCAAAGCAATTACCTACTAAGTTTTAAAAACAAATTGAATATAGAGCATTAATCAATAAATCAACAGGTTCTCAAGTGTTTAGGGGACTCAGTCATCAGAAATCCTGCTCTTAGAAAAATAGTAAACTGATGCTTGATAAAATGTTACACTCCTGTATTGGTAAGAAAAAAGCTGCATTAAATCAGTCTGTAGTAATTAAAAAACCAAAGAAATAAAACTTACCTCTTAACTTTACAGAGTTTTTACTCAGATGAGCAATGAAATTCGTGTGCTGCCTCTTACCTGAAAGACATTCTTTCTGCTGGATTTCTCCGAGGTCCACTCAATGCGAGCACCACACAAATCCACACACTCAGGTTTATAGCCTGGTTTCTGGAAAAAAAAGAAATAATAATAAAAAAATTAACATCAATATGGCCTGACTTCATAAATGGGGATAGTTAACCAGATAATACAAAAATAGATCAAGTGACAAATCATTATAACAGAACTGCTGGACTTACTGAAGAGTTCATTATTCCCTGGTATTACAAAATAACCACTCCTGAGGTGTCTTAACTCAGAAATAAGGTTCTTAAACTGGATATATAATTATAAAAATAATTACATTGTTTAAAAAAAACACTAATATAACATGCAATAGATGAAAACACAAATGCATAGATATTGCCCAGATATTTTAAAGGCTTACTTTGCAAAACCTCTCAAAAAAAAAAAGCCATTGGGTTTAAAGGTAAAGCTTGGTGGGTTTTCCAAATGCAAATTTAAACTGATGCAGATGGAAAGGACAGAAATGAGACAAGAACATACAATCCTATCTGTAAGACAAGCTATCTCCTTTCTCCAAACCAATTATCATTCCTAGCTTCTTTAAAACACAAGGCTTCGAGAACATGTGTGACACCCAGAAAGAGCTCAACACTAGGGTAGCTCCACACAGTTTGCTGCTTCACAATGTCAGTCCCTGCATTCTGGAGTGACACAGCTCTGCCTCCCCAGCTCCTCCGTATGGATGCAAAATAATTCAAAGAGCAGATTTGTTTGCCTGTATCATTTACGTTGCTGGGAGTTGGTGTAAAGCACAATAATCCTCATTTTGCTATCTAAGCTCCTTCTCCAGGGACCCTGCCTGTGCAGCAGTTCTGGCAAAGCCCATGTAGTTGAGAGTAGCCTTTGTAGATTAGGTTACTGCACATCCCAGAGAACAATACAAATGCTACTGTGAACAGTGTAAAGCACTAATAAATCCCTTTTGGGTAAGATATGGAGTAATAGGCACATAACATAGTTAATCAGCTTGATGCATTTTTTTATCCCCTCTGTTTTCCTTGAGCCATTTTACCTTAAAAAATGGCATTGGTGATAAAAAGAACAGACTTAGTAGAAGTTAACATTGTCCAGTCCAGCATCAACCACATAATCAGCTTTCCAAAGATTGTTCACTGAATTTCTCTGATGTTGTTATTAAAGGCTAAAAAAAAAAAAAAAAAAAGTGTTTTCTCCAGGGTGATTCTGAGATGGGTAGAAAAGGACCTATTTAGGTTAAAAGCAGCAGAGTAAGATATCCTAGTCAAGTAATTTGCAGCCAGAATCTTTGGCAGTTCTCAATACTAGAGCTGTAATTATGTTCTCCATTTGCCAAACCATAAAACCACTCTGGTTCAGCTCCTCTAAAACTGACAGTCCTGTGTGCCTTTGTTCCTTAATTTATTTTTTTAATAGAAGAAATATGCTGTTCAAAACAGAAGGATCTTCTTGTGGCTAAACCACTGGATATGGATTTTTGTTCCTCAGACTTCCTGCCTGGTCTCTGACAAGAACTTAATCTTCCTGAATTTTTAGTAAGAAATCAAAACTGCAGTGTTCATACTTGATTTTACCAAGATGCTGTGAAATGTAATCAGTTAATATTTACATGACAAAAGTGACAAAGTTGGGGAAAAAAAAAAAAAATCAATGGAGAGACACCAACCTATTAGTACAAATAAATATTCAAATGAAGGAACAAAAAATAGATTAGTTTTCAGTATCCTAATATTATATATTTATAAATAGGACTGTAGTGCTTCCTTTGACTAGGTGACTCTCCTTGGTCAGGAGATACCCCAGGGAATCTCTCTCCCCAGGACTCCATGCAATGACCTGGTCTGCACCACACTAAGTTGGCAGCTCTCTACCCCATTGTCCTGGTTTGACCAGAAGCTAGGGTCAAAAGAACAATCTTTTTGAGGAAGGGTCTCCAAGGCCCCCCCCCCCCAGCTCTTTAGACTGGCTGTGTTCGGGGACAGCAATAAACAAAAACAAAAGCACTAGGCACGCAGATAGTGAATTTCTAAGAATAGCTTTATCTAAATTTAAATGGTACAACAGTATGAAAGAGATAAACACACAACAGAGCCTTGTCAAAGCAGGACATCTTACTTTCTTTGGAAAAATAAAAAGTCTTATCCAAAAGGATAATCTGAGTCTGAAAATACTTTAGCAAAGAAGAGAAGATTTCTTCCACCAGCAGAAAGAGTCGAGAAATTTTGGAAACAAATAACAAGAAGCAAATTAGATACAAAAAAACCACCAAGAAACAGGAAATAGTTTCTTGATAGCAATGGATACTGGGTTACAGAATATTTTCCTCAGGAAAATTGCCATGATGTTTCACAGAGAAGTGAGCAAAAGCAATGGAAAGCCCAGGAAAGTTTCGCAGGAATATGGAGTAGTGAACTCTAAAGGGTTTTATGTATGATTGTACCAAAACGGATGCAGTAGCAGAACTTGAACTCCTCTGTATGTTCAAGGTACTCATAGTTTTAATTTTGCTCTTACTGTAGTAATCTGGAGTTTGGTTACAGCTGTGATTTTGTAATAAGCAGAAGTATCATAGAATCATTATGGTTGGAAAAGACCTCCGAGCTCATCAAGTCCAATCATCCACCCCATACTACCACATTCACCACTAAACCATGTCCCTAAGCACAAGTGTGTCCATCTCTCTATCAGAAAGGGTGGGATGCAGATTCAGTATTGGAAAGATGAACATCCCCTGTACAATAATCACCTGGGAGAATTTAGCAATTCTGCCTACAATGGGATATGAAGGGTCTATGAACACCATATGAGACTCATGGGTATGGTGTGTGAAGCTTCTGATGAAAGCTACACCTAGAACTGTTTAGATGCATGGAGTCTAAAAAACTTGTCCTTTGCTCATATCAGTGCTTCTTCTGCACCTGAGTTTGTTCCCACAATGAGAAGCCTTGCTTGAATCCACAGGCACCCCAGGCAAACTGCCTAGAAATTCATTCCGGCCTCAACATTGTCTTGTTACATAGTTTGTTTTCCAGTTTATGCATTACTCAGAGAAGTAAGCTGAGGTTACTGAGCAAGCCTGAGCCCTCTGTGTCCTTGCTTTTTGTTCTGCAGTCAGAGCAATTATGTTATATCAATGTTGTTGGAGGGGGTTATGCTGTAAATTGATACAAGTGTCTGCTACAATGAAATCTTCCTAAACATGAATATGGATTTCAGCAGCATTTTCACTCACTAAATTACTTTGCAGATGGGCTAATAACCTGAGGTTAAAATAACCTCTGTTTGAATAAACTATCTCAGGGAATAAACAGACTCCTTTTTTTCTTGGCCAAAAAGACCAACTGATAATAGAATTTTAACATGGGTAAGAAACGATGGAGCTGTGATCCATTTAGATCACAAGTATTTAAAATAAAAAGCAAGTTATATTTATATGAATGCTAAAAAAATGAGTGTATCAGAAGCATGACCACAAAACGAGCAAGGCAGCAGCAAAAGACAATTATTTGCTACATGGGATGTAAACTTGCATTTTCAGTGATATTGTAAACAAGCTCATTTTCTGAATCTCTCCTCTGTGTGCTTTAATTGTTGTGCTCTAACTATTACTACTAATAATACCAGATACTGTCACTAGCTTCACCAGAAAGCTATAGATCCCTGTCTTCTTCATGCAAATCAATAGGAATGTTGTTAGAGTGAGTCCTACATCTAAAATCATACAAAGGAACAACAAAAAATCCTTTTAGCTATTACTAGTTCTTTGCATTAGAATATTATTAAAGACTTTGGAAAACAGAATCTCAAATCACCTCTAAATGTTATCCTATCACTAGAAAAAGAAGTATGATTGGAATGTGCTTTCGTGTCCCTCACTCCTATTGCCTTTATTGTGAAATACCATTCCTCTTACAATGATGCTGTCTTATTCTAAATTTTCACTTTGTGTACAGTATTTAATAGTTAATTATTAATATCTTTATAATACAAAGGAACATTAATCTCTTTCTCAAGTCACATCTTTTTCCTGCTAACCATAGAAATGCTCTGTTACAAGCCATACCATCGTGAATGAACATTGCCTCTATTACATTATTTTATTAATGAGTGAACTCCCCTTTTCCCAAAGTAAACTAGAGCTGGAAAAAGAAAAAAAATATATCAGTAAGCAAATGTTTTCTAATGAAATCTTTTTGTATTACTTCCTTTCCACTATCAAAATTATATCTGGTTAAATGGTTTACAAAGGAAATAAGCATTACATTTGCTTTATCAAATGAGACCAACATGTCGCTTTTGCTTTTTCTGATGTGTGAAATTTAGGGTTAGGAAATTGGGTTATAAGATTTTGAATACTGACATCTCTTGCTATTTTCAAGCTTTACCCAATTTGTTTATTTTATTTACCATTGCATATATGTTATAAGCAATAGGCAGAAAATGTAGCTTTAACAGCTTTTTTCCTCACCTAGTGAACATAGAGTACACAGCCCCAGCATTCAGACCTAGCATGGAATAAAAAAGACAAAAAACCCACTTTTTTTTCCCCCCCTCCATAATGAGCAAAATATGGGATCAATATGTCTATGTTCTTGCTAACACAAGAGGCTATAGATGTTCTCTCACTGATGGTGAGCACTGGTGTTGACTGAGACTTCAGGGAAAAAGACTGAATTTCCCTTCTCATAATACTCCTTACTTTTTTGAGTTAAACAGATTGAGATCTAGGCCAGGGTCCCATTCTCCAGGCAGGTCAACTTTAGTATCTAAATCCTTAGAAAGCTAATGGGGATTCTAACCATGTGGAGGAGTCCCAGAGCAAAATCAATTCTCCTATGTGTTCAATTTCCACTGGTCCATGAATCTCCTGAGATTTGGGCAAGGGCTTGCAAAGAGAGAGAAGAAGATGTAGCAGGTAGAAGTGTAAGAGAGCTAGCAAACTATAAGATCTAACAAAAGAAGTCTCCGGTGATCTTACTAGATAATATATATCAACTTTAAGGAAGACAGATGATTCTGAAAAAAATATTACTTCAAACTATGCTGTTTTCATGGCTGCAGAGAAGTTGTAATTTCCAGCTGTACTAGCCCAACAACAAGCAGAAAGTGCCAGATTTCACCCTTTACTCACTTATCTTGTTTCATTTACTGTTTATATTTTTGCTACAACTATCTTTTTTCCCCAAAAAGTAAGGCATAAAAAAAAAATTGTTCTTCAAAGCTGATTTGATGGCAGGTGGCATTGGTAGATCAAGAATATACAAAAGAAAGATTCATATCACCTGCCATGGAAAAAAAAATAGCTTATTGTTTGTGACTCCTGCCAAATAGAGCACCTTTGTGGCCACCCATCATGCCAATGAGATTTGGCAGGTTTGATCAGGCCTTGAGAGCCTTTCACAACAAGGCTTTGTCAAACCTGTCCCTTTGCTGCCCACAGTAGCTGAGAGTTACCAAATTCCCCTTTTGTTGCCCATATTCAGGTTCACAGGCTCCAAGTTGGCAGTAACTAGCTCTGAAAGGATATGTGCCGTTATTGCTTGCACAACGTAGCTGTCACATCATTGAAGACCAAGATCAGTGGTCTTTCCTTGGGGCACAATAAAAAAGGTAGTGCAAATTTCACTTTGTAGTAACTACAGGCTACAGAAATTGCATTAGCTGCATTAGATGGAATCATAGAAATATTCAGGAAGGTTAGTGGGATATGGTAGATGTCACATTTATACTGCGATAAAAAATCACTTTGCTAACTTCTAATGTTTTCTGCTTTGGTAACACCCTATATTAAGGTGCCATTTATAAATAATTTATTATTATTTATTAATGTATAAGCCACTTTATAGGCTGGTAGATAACAACTTAAATTCATGTATTAAAGATGCACATACATGGTTTAATACAATTTACGCCTCACAATATCCTCTGCAACAGATTCTCATCGCATCATCTGTTAAGCATTTATTACTAATGCATTTTATAACATACTTTATAATACATTATTTGAGGAAGTAGCTGCATTTAGTGATCATTTTCATAAATAAGAATAAAGCATTTATAAATGGCACCTTAATTTAAAGTGTTACCTTCACATTACTGGATAGTCACTCACCATTTGTCTCACTTTGCCATTATTCTCGAAATGCACCTCTTAATAAAAGGACAGGCTAAGTCCTATTTCTTCTCATATACTACATCTGATTAAAAGTTTATCAAGGCACTTTCCTTCAGCTGCTCTCAAACCTTTGAAGGTTGTCGCCTCAGCCTGAATTTGTCTTATGTAAACACCAAACTTTTTATACTGGAGTAACAGTTGCAAGGATATTGGATGGTTGATTACTTACCAGGTTGGCTAGTGCTGGCTGCTTGGATTCCTTGTAGAATTCCATTTTCCTAGCAGTGAGAACAATCCAGGATGTGGACCAGTTTTTCCTTACAAATAAATTAAAAAAAAGAAAAAAAAAAGTCAGCAAGGTATGCAAACAGGAGGTAAAAGATGTTCTATTTATAGACTTGATTTGTAATACTTTCATGGCAGAAATAAAAAAGGTCTAAAGTCAACATCAGCAATGCACTTCCACTGATATTGGTGGAGTTACACCATCTTAATCATACTTGAATGTAGCCTAATATAACTTGAAGGCCTTCTTTCCCCGCATTGGTCATTTTAGGCCTACCCAAGTCCCTTTTTCACCAGCGTGTCTTCACCAGAGCCAACAGTGGGATTATTCACACAGGCTTAAAATTCACATATACTCAGAGGACTCCTAGTGCCCTTCTGGTAACTGATACTGAAAGTGGAACCAAGAAGGAAAAAAGTAATTTTGACCTGAACATACAGAGACCAACACAAGGTCTGTTTTGAAAGGTCTCAAATACTTTCTGCTTTCCCTCAATTAAAAATTTACAGGAGAGGAAGGAAGATAAGAAAGATATTTGAGAGAGGTTTAAGTAGCCATTAAACATCAGGAATTCATGGTATAGCCCTGGAGAGCAGGCAAACTGCTGAGGCCAGGGAGAAGTCAAAATACACATGGATATGGGGAAACAGCAGCCCCTGACACAGAAGAACAAAATACTGAACTCAGGAAAAAATTATATTATATAGGTTACATATGTAATGTGGTGTTTCAAACCACCACATAATCATAAACAAAGAGATCCGATCTGATAGACAACTATTTTTAGATCAACATCTTAAGCTCCCTCTCTGATTTGGGGTTCAAGACTTCTGATATTTACAAAAAAAACCCTCAGAAACTCATTTTTTATTTGCTTTATGTGAATGCAAATCACAAATCTGAACATTTTAGAAGAAACCTGACAATGTGTGTGTGAGAAACAGGCTGTTAAACGTGTGTTGTAGCGCATTAAAAGGAGGGAGCTGCCTGTGAGAACATGCAGGGCCCAAGGAGGAGCTCTTAGAAACTCCTTTCCCTCTCTCTTCTTTCTTCCCTAGTCCCTTTGAATTTTCTCCATTTAGATATTCCTGAGTAACTGAAACACATAGCAAAGCCTGACTTTGTGGAGTTTAAAAGGCTGTCAGTCTTCTTTGTGATACTCAATTCCAGATCCATCACGAAGCTCTCTTGTGCTCAATATTCCATCAAACTGCACATCAGGCATAACAGGCACTTTTTCCATTGATGACTTTCCTGTTCAATACCTTTCAGTCATCATCCTAAGGAGCACAGCCAATATCCCAGATATTGCCATGGGCATTATCTGAAGAACCTGCGCTTGCTTCAGCATGGGCAGGATCTCACTCAGTGTGATCTAATGATCAGCCTCTAAAGTATGGCCAGCAAGAATAAAAGAAACTCTCTGTGAAGGAGAGGAATACATCTGAAGAAAATAGTACTGCATTTTCCATGCCATGTTAATGGGGAGAACAATAAAGAGAGAAACACTGAGGAAGAGAAAGAAAACAGTAGGCTTTTAGAAATGTACCTGGCCAGCACTGACAGCTATTCCCCCCCAGGAAAGTGTTTGTAAGTCACTCTGAAATTTTCAGCTAAATTTATTACCACTCTAAAGTTGTATCCTTAGCTAATGTGAACTATGGTCATAGCTGTGGATTGTGTACACTGGCATAAAGCACAGTTCATCCTCAGTTAATTATTTTCTGAAGTCTCCTTAGGAGTGCTGGAGCTAAGAATCACCATCAAGGTAGGGAATGTAAGTTGTCTGTTGTAGGCACAACTTCAGTGTCTTTTCATTTTAACTCCTCAAAAAAGGTCTTTTAAGTGCACAGAGGAGTAGGTGGCCAAGCATGCTGTGTGCCAGTTTAAACAGATTTTCCTAGGAGCTGGATATCCTGGATAATATGGATTACCAAAAGATTAAAACCCTTGGGACACAGCTTAGATTCAGTACTCAAATTGCACCAAATGCTTGACATGAGCTATGGAGAGGAACTTCTCTCTGCCATGGCCACTTCGACTAGCCAGAATGCTGCTTGCTCTGCCTAGCTGGGCTAAGTTTTTCTAGCTGAGAAATACAAATCAGCAATTACATTTTGAGGCCTCAGATTTGTGTGCTAAGTTCTTAAAAGATTCGGATTTCTGATCAAACTAACTGGGAAGTCTGCCAAGATTTGAAAATATTTTATTTCAACCTGAAACCCATTAAAAGAAAGGCTTTATATTTATGATTTTGAAATAAGAAGTCAACAAAACAGAAACAAAAATCAATAACGAAATGTTTCTTAAATTATGTCAGGTGAGATGTTTTACCTAGGTTTCATTCCAAATTCTAAGGGGAGAATGCTTTAATTCCATCATAAGAAAATCTAGTTTTTCTCGCTATGAGAAAACAACTGAATTTCATCATATTATCTGCAAAAGAATGTTTCCCCCTAAGTTTAAATTGCCTAGTTTTTATTCTACAGTCATTTCATTTAAAAAGTGACAAATTAAAATGAAGGACTCACTACTTTTATGACCTAAAAATAAAAGGTTCATAACCTAGATAACCTTTTTATCAGATTTTCCATAAAGTCAATAAAAAGAATAAAATTAAAAAATGTTTTTAAAGGTATCAATCTCTGTACAAATGGGTATATGTTGGATTTCATGGGACACAAGCAGTGATTTAAGGTTTTCAAGCTCTTTAGAAAAGTCAGTTTGTAATGTCCTAATTTTTGTTCAACATTATTGAAGAAATCACAGCTGATGACATTTAGGTAAGTGAAAGGCAGAGTCAGACAAAGCATATGCAGAGTCCTCACTATCCATCCTCCACCTGTATAAGGAGCCAGAAATATCAGTATACAGGGAAGACTTAGCTAGAGTTAACAAGGTTATTGGCTGAATTTGTCTCTGTAGGTGAAGACATGGTTGAAAGTTGGTTATGGAGATCCCTGCGAGGTGCAACCTGACTCATGGGCGCTGCAGAACGAGATGCAGACCGAAGGAGCTGCTTTTGCATTCTGTCAGACGAACACCTGATGGCAGCACGTTATAACTGCAGTGGTGCTCACAATCTCTGAGGCTGTTTGAGCATACAAGACTGTTCAGGGCTGTTTAAAAATCCAAGTGTTTGAGCTATGGTGCTTCCTCCCTGTGCTCACACTCAGCCAGTGTGCAACGATGCCGAACCATAGAGATGATTCGTGCTAGGGGCTTGTGATGCTCTGGGGAGTGGGTAAAACTCCCTCCTCAGTTTGGCGTGTTTACAGCTTATGCACACTCTGCAGAAGCTTCTGCCCGTGCCCAAAGTGGCAAATAGAGTATTACTGTCTTCAATGCCTTTTCCTAAAATA
Organism: Bucco capensis; assembly: GCA_013396975.1. Classification (NCBI taxonomy): domain Eukaryota; kingdom Metazoa; phylum Chordata; class Aves; order Piciformes; family Bucconidae; genus Bucco; species Bucco capensis. Next base: position 24,282 of record VWZO01017521.1, read on the forward strand.
CCAGTCTCTGACGGGCCCCAGCTGCAGCAGGCCTGTACAAGTGCTGACCATGTTCTTGCTTCAAGTAAGAGCTTGGGCTAGGTGACCTCTACACTCCCTTTTCCCTAGGGTCTTTACAGCTTAGAATCATAGAAAGTTTAGTGTTGGAAGGGACCTTTCAAAGTCATCTAGTCCAATCTCCCTGCAGTCAGCAGGGATACCTATAACTAGATCAGATTGCTCAGAGCCCTGCCCAACATGACCTGGAATGTTTCCATGGATGGGGCATTTACCAACTCTCTAGGCAACCTGTGCCAGTGCTTCACCATGATTATTGTGAAAAATTACCTCCTTATATCCAGCTAAACCTCCCTTCCTTTAGTTTAAAGCCATTACTCCTTGTCCTATCACAACTGGCCTTGCTAAAAAGACTGACTCCATCTTTCTTATAGGCTCCTCTTAGCACTTTATAGGTATGAGTATCTATTACTTGGCTCTTTCTCCAGAAAGAAGATGTAGTAATTCACATTACTCTCTCATAATTATTAGTAACATACAGTGTTGGCCACACCACTACTGTTCCTTTACAGGCATCTAAATACAGCAAACCATGGCAAATCTTTCCCTAAAAAGCAGCATCTAATATTAACCTTACTTTGAACATAGTGTTAAGTGAGGGCTGACTGCTTTGGATAATCTTGCCTTAGCATCCTTGGGGCATCACCATATGGTGGATTCCCACCTCCCATCCTTGACCACTCAAGCACACACTCAGCACCTAAAATTTGCCCAGGGAAAATATATATTATTGGTTTGCCTGCTGCCTTCAGGTTATCCTTAATATGTGTATAATATATATAACACAGAGGCTAACACTGACATATGATCATTCTGTGCAATGAGCCTGCTGGTCGTTGTCACTTGGTCTCTGGGACTGTAGTGGTTTAATAATAAAACAATGGCAGTTGGACTATTAGCAGCAAAAAGTAGCTAGAAATACTTAAACATGTATCAACTCTGAATTTTGCAGCTGATAGGTTCTGTAACATTCAGATATACAATACCTTAATTTTTTGCCACCATCTGCTATTTTAGCTTTTAGAAGATATCCTTCTTTCTCCACTACCTACAAGAAAAGAAAAGAAAAAAATAAGTGTCATAACCGTATAATCTATTCAGATCAGTGAATCCACTTAGTACATGCATAAGAGTCTACATCTAGCTCATCTAGTGTGGTGGTATTTTATCACTAATTCTAAGTTTAATCACCTTTTTTTCCCTCACCAATACAGTCAATTCTTCTGAAAATTTGCAAACAACATTTAAAGTCAATTAGTACACAGAACTGACCTCAGAAAACCTCCCCAATATTCTTTTTGTTGACTTCAAAAAATATATTTTTATGTAAATCAAGTTTATAGCTATAAGTAAAAAATGAGTTGAAAATATGTTGCAAGCAAATTATATCAAGATATCATGTCATCTATTGAGTTTCATGAAGAGCTGTGAGGGACACACCATAATTCTGTAGGAGCCTCTTCTTATACTCTAAAGAGTCATGTTTAAAGGTAACTAATGTCAGAGAAACATCAAATAATCTGTACAACAGGAAAAGTTACATTGCCTTCACAGGTGCCACCTTTTGCTTTGAGTGAGCACTAAATCGAGAGGCTAAAACTCACCACATTTTTAAGTGGTGCTGTCTTTTGGAGGAACTCTGGTATGGAGGAGCTCACCCCTCACAGCCCTGAGAAGGTCACACTTCATTGGAGTGCCTGCAGCCATGTGCAGGGAGAACTTGTCTTCAGGTTTCTACTTGAACTAAATGATCTCATAGCACGGTGCAGAAAAACCAAACTGAGCAGTCCTATCAGTACTCAACAGACAAGCTGAAAGGGGAATTATAACAAAGGAAAACACAGCTGTGTCGTACAATTTCCAAAACACACCCCAAAAGGCAAAGCCCTGAGCTATTACCTATCCAAAGTGGTATGTGATATTAGCAACCTGATACTACCTTTGAATAGCTCATACTGTGCTACAGCTGAAACCTGCTTCTTTTGCTGGGGTGTCAGAACAGGGTAAGGACTCTGCTGGCATACACTAGGCTGAGACAGCTGGTTGTGGTGTACCAACATTGTCCTTGAGTTTTGGCATATTAGTAGCAAGTCCTAGGCTGCTTCTCTTGTTTACATTGCTCTCCCTTAATTTGTGCCTCTCCACATCTCTGAGCACTTTCCTTCAGCCAGAGGCTCTTGCAGACACTTGGTTCTCTATGCTCTGCTGAAACATCCCTCTTGCTGCTATGACATACAATTTGGGATAGGGGTTATTTTTGGCTATGTGATTTTATATTTAAACATTAAAACCCAAACAAACCAAGATGAGTGGTCTTCAGCCAAACCCATTGACTAGCCATCTCATCAGGCCTCATTAGCTGAGGGTATCCCAACTGTGTCAGTAATGGGAAAAGAAGCAAAATTGTGATTCAGAATGGGTCTGTTTTCCCTTTCAAACACCACAGAGTTACTGCCTGGCTTGGAGAGTAGAAACTCCACGTGGTCTTTGTAGTAAATTCTGTCAGAAGGACATTCTGTAACAATTTTGATAGCATTTTGCTATCTGCAAAGCAATTAAACAGCAATAAAACCTGCTTTAACATGCAGCATAAGGATTTTTAAAGCAAACATTTCTTTTATTTTGATTTATATAAAATATAATTATATTAACACTGTAATATGTTAAACTATTTCCTTAGATTTCTGGCTGGTGTACAGCATATAAAGGCAAATATACTGGGTGCATATCTGTTTGTACCTATGAAAAGATCTGCAGGTCTGTGGACAATGATTTAGGTGACATTCTCAAATGGCTACAAGAGGATTAATGTGTGTATTTCCTATCATTTCTACTTATCTCATGCAAATTCTTCTCATGCATATCATTTCCACAGAAAACCCAGAGAGAAAATGTGTAGGGATTATTGTGCAGATTCATGTCACTATTTATCTAGTGATGGATGGATGAATTATTAGAACTAAAATAAGACTTAATCTCCATCTCCACCTACTTTTATATTATATATATATACACACACACTTTAATTTTACTTTACATCCTCATATACTTTTCTTTCCCTTCTAATCCTTCATTTTCATATTCTGGTGTTTGGCCAGGGTCAGAGATGCCAAATAACATATGAGAAAGATTATTCTTTTTAATATTTCTACCCATCTGGAAACAGAATTTGGGAGGAGCCTTGGCTAACCATTCAAGTTGTTGATTGCTTCTCTGAGTCAGGTCCAAAATCTCATGTTTTCAAAGTTTACCAACCAAGCTTCCCAACCAATCCGAAACTAAAGACAAACATTGTATTTCAACACCAGATCTGAATCACCTCTATTCTCACTTTTTGGGAAATTAAAAATTGGATGTGCTGCTCTGTCATATTTTCCTTATAATTGTCTTGAGCTAGAATATCAAATCCACAACAAATGTTGGGCATATAAAATATCCTGATTTAAATGGCACAGCTTAAATCTGCCATTTGGTTTAAATCAAACAGCTCAAAATTAAACAGCTCAAAAAAAGCAAGAACTTCATTTAATCTCAGTGCTAAGCAAAATAACTTTCACAGATTTTTTTTTAATTGAATTAGTACAGGTGGTATCTTTAAAAACAAGTAGCATGGTCTTCATCAAGTGATCATGTGCACAGTTCTCCCCCTAATTAGGATAAAAGGCATTTATAGAATTATAAAACCACTTCACAAAGACAAATAAAAAGATTTCCAGGAGAACCCCAATATTTTTATAGCCTCTCTTTGGGGTGCTATATTCCCCTTGTTTAACAGCACTTATTATCCCTTTTCTTGTTCTTTGCATTTCCAAGAAAACACTTCCAAGACAGCTCAGGATCAGCTTCTAATACTTCTGCAAATGGATGATATTAGATTAGAAATGAGTGCCAAATTCATCCTAATGGCACGCTCTGCTGTTCCTGTCTCAATAAATATCATCATTTGTTGTTGAGCTGCTGCCCTCCCTGCACCTTTTCAACATATGGAAGGTTGAGAAAATGACCCAAAATGCCCTGAAGAATTATAATATAGAAATAAGAAAATGGAATTATTGCATGGGGTTTTGTATTTCTAGAAGGTTTTTTTTGTATTTCTATTTTATAAGAATATTAGAAGTGAGAGGATATATGTGTGTTTGAGTTTCTAAATAACAATAATAAAGACAGACTCTCATGAATTAACAGTTTTAGAAACTACAAGGGAAGGTAACTATCACATACAGGTTCTATAATTTTTTAATTAGAAAAAAATCAAAATTCTGAACCTACCTAAACCTGAAAAGTTTGTGTAGGTAAAAGTATCACTGACACCAACATTTCTTTGATGAATCTTTACTTGCATATTCATTTTCTTTTAATAGAAAAATCTTTATGTTTCTCATTCCCCTGGATTCTTTTAATATCCAGGAAAATTTTGTGATTCTTTTTTACTTATAAAAAATTGATATCAACATTAAAACCACCTTAATGTGGGCAAAGATAAGACAAAGCCATGCTTGCATTCCTTTACACCAAGTATTAACACAGATGAAACCTCAGCCTAGTGCAACCGAATTAACAGCAAAGTCAAGCTATATACATTACTTTGATTAATCAATAAAAAGAATCATTTTAGAAGGTGCAATGTCCCTCAAATCCCTTCACATCTTCAGGATCTAAAGCCTGGTGTATTTATTCTTGAGTAAAGCTGGTGTAACACTGACATTATAAACATTTAAAAGAAGAAGAGTGATTTATCAGTTCTATAGAGCAATTCCTTACCGTGGGGTCTTGGGTGCTAATGATGTCTGCAAGTGTTAGGTTGTGTTGGGAATGATTTCTCCTGTGACGATTTACCTAAGAAGAAAATAAATGCAAAGATTTAAATTCAGAGAGGATTCAGATACCTGTAGTAAAGATGGGGAAACCAATTTAATTACTGTGTATGTACAGCATGGTTTGGATGGAGTTTAAGAAAGCTATTTTGGGTTTTTTTGTGTGTTTCATTTTGTTGTTGGTTGGTTTGTGTTGGTTTTTTTTTTTGCTGTTGTTGTTGGTCTTGGCTTTGTTTCATTTTTGTTTTGTTTTGGATTTTTTTGCACTACATTTCTGTGAAAACTGGTGTTCCTCTGAGCCCTTTCTATTTGAAACCAACAGCTACAAACTCTAACCACCTCTGTGAAAAAATGTGCTTCTTCACCATGTCACATTGGCAAATTTACCTGAAAATGAACCAACTGATAAAAGTAATTTGAAATTATGACTTTTTCCCCATCAGGATTCTCAAAGTTTGCTTCATTAAGTTGGTGCTTTTAAACACATGTGGCAGAAATGGGAATGATGTTAATTATAAAACTTGAGGGCAGAAAGAAAGTCAATGAAGAAACCAGAAAATAATTGGGAAGAAGCACATAATGCATCTAGTACATTTAAACTGCTTTAAAGGCTTTCAGAAATTCAACTCTGTGTGTCTAGGTTACAGCAATATTAGGCTCTGATGGTACAGTTGTTCCCAGCACTAAGTGCTTGATTTCCTCCAGTTCCTTGTTTTCTAGGAGGAAGTCTGTATAACTGTCTGTCACTTAAATGTGGAAAATTATTGCATTGTTCTAGAAATAGTTAAGACTAAAAAGTTTCATCAGAAATCAAGGATTTGGCAGAGCTCAACAGCATTTTACTCCCTTACAAAGCTGCCACAAACATCAGGTCACTCAAAAGTGTATGTGTATATATATATATATATATATAAAACTTGTATTGTTATATTCAATGTCAATCAATAATAATAAAATTTGCAGTTGGGATCCTGCAAAATTCAGTGATTATTTCCTCTTTTAACTGAACCCAATGAGCAAACAACAAAATATAATCTCAACTAGTTTCCACTGTATTCATCATAATGCATTCTCTTTTCCCCCCTATTAAAAGAGTTAACCAAAAGTCATAATGTATTCTGTTTATATTCAAGTGTCTGAATATAGAAAGTGTTCTTAATTAATCCAGAGGGCCACGCTCAAAAAACAGTTAAACATATTATGATCTCATATTTTTTCCTCTACACATTGCTTTCATGTTTATTTGTAAGCAATAACATTTTTAAGCCTTGAAATCTATATCCTAGATATTGCTCTGCTCTCCTAGTCAGAGCTAATGAGCTTAATGAATTACCAGCTCTAAATTTAATACAAACATTTCAAAGAAAGAGATAAAACATTCCTCACAATTCAAAAGTTTCTCTGACCTATTTATGAAGAATATCACTTAACAATTTCATTAAGGGTGAGTAACAGCTGGTGACATGGCTGTGTCCTAAAGTGTTTTTCTCTCTTAATATTCTGCATCTTAAGCAATCGAGCTTTCATAAGAAATACTTTAGTTAGTGGCAGTCCCTCCTTTGGGGAGAAAAAAAATGTCAGACCACATTTTCTGTAGTTTGCAATCTTGTTTTCAAGAGTGTCATGTTCCTGTTTTATTAGCATGCAGGGTAAACAAGAATGATTTGCTGATGCTATTGAGAGAACTTCTAAGATTACAGCCTTTCTGGTTAGATTTTTGGATGGAACTTAATATTAATGCAGGCAGAGGCATCTATAGAAATTCAAAATAAATTAATTCCATTTATCTTTTTTTTCTTTACTGCTCAACAACTCTGAAGGTTCTACAGTGCTCAAGATGTATAACTAAACTATTCAGGTCTAGATCATAGAAACTCTTTCTTACCCAGATCCCCCTATTCTAATTATTCCTTAACATATAACAGAGCCTCTTACCCAGTGATGCTTTCTAAACTCTATTCTTCACCCATCTAAATTAAATGACAAGACACACCACCACTCCACAGTATCTACTTTAACATTCAGCTGCTCTCTCCAGGAACCATTTGTGTCTGCTGGGGACCCTATATGCAACTTTGTGAAGTTTGGGTCTGTCTTTTGGTTCAGGGATCAGAGCATTACCAAAAGAAATGCTCACATTTGATCCATGCTCAAAAGAATATATCAGAAGCACTAAATCCATCCACCACCACATCAAGAAGAGAGAGAGTAAAAAGTACTATTTCTGTACTACTACTAGCAAATTATTAGTGGTAGTGTAATAAGACAATAGTTGGATTTCCAGGAAATACAAAAGGAAAAAAAAATTAGATTGCATTTATGGATAATATTATTATGCTTTAAAAAACTCTTTATACAAAGCAGAGATATTAAGGAAAACTGCACATGTAGAAGAAGAAATAGTCCTCTTACTCTTATCTCATTATTTAATATGACATTTCGGTAAAAAACTAAACATTTCTTTTACAGGGAAAAAAAACCAAACAAACAAGCTACATTACTTTGTAGCCCAGCAATGAGAAATCTCACACAAGAAAGTCCTGAAGCTCCAAAGTCTGAATCTAGTTACAGAAATACAACCAAAATCCACAGCTGTGTAAACTAAGATCAAGCTCTTCTGGAAAAACAACTCCAATATTTGCCTTACAAATGGAATTAACAGAAACTTCCACAAAATTCTAACTCATTTTTTACCAGCCTTTTGGTTCAAAAGTAGAACTTGAAAAGAAAAATAATCAAAACAGCTTGAATAAAAATCAGCAAAACCAGAGGCAAGATATTGTTTAAGACTGATTTTATAAAAATCCAGTTGGCCTTATACAAATTTGGTCTTAAATATATTTTGTCAATGTTGCTGAATGAGTTAATTGTATTGCTTCCTATATGATATATGCAGAATCTGGGTGATAGTACTCAATATACTCAGATTTCAATGGACTCACAGTTTTCAGTGGTGTATGAAAATATTCAAAGGGAACTCTAGGCTCAATTTTATGTTCAGTCTTTTGTTCATTTTTTAATAGATAAACCATAAAGGAGAAGTTTTGAGGGCTGTGGATTTTTTTCAACTCAATAACTCCATTCAATTACCTTAATAAACTGGAGCAAAACCTAAATAATATCTGTCACAAGCCCTCTACCTCACCTCCCAGGGTATGATGAGAGGCAAAGATTTACGGGAGAAGCTCATGAGCTCCCTTTTTGGCAAAGGCAGCTTATCAGCAGTTTTCTGATTTGATGAACATTCTTCAGTCAGCAACAATGTCACCTGCAGCATTAAAAATCCACTCTGTGAGCGCTTGCAAGTCTGTAGGCAAGTCTGGTTTTGTTAAACTCAGCTTCAGCAGCCTCCCCCCTTTCCCCTTAGCTAAAGGGTATCCATCTCCTACCAGAGTTATTTCAGCATCTCAGCACTAATCCGTCATCATCCTTCCTGCAAAGGCAAAACCTCCATTACATATGCCTGGTATCTCAACATGAAGGGACAACCATCTGACAACTGCTGTTTCAGCACTGATGAAGGAAAAGCACAACAACCTGATGTTTAATTTCATTTCTGACTGGGTTCCCATTTGTTTTTCAAATTATCCCTCTTTTTTGGTGGGAATTTATCACGGCTCATCACTAGTATCTTCCAACAGCGTGGTGTAGATTTAAAGAGAGACATGGAGGACTGATTTGGGGTTTATTTCCCATTACAGGCATATTTCTGACCTAATTCATCTAGTCAATGAGAAGCAGTCTATTTCTTTTTGATTTCAATCAAACCTAACAAAACCAACTAGCATTTCTCCAAAGGCCCAGATAGGCTGCTCTAATGCAAGGTACAGACACAGAGTCCCAGCATAGTGGGGGTTGGAAGGAACCTCTGGAGAGCATCTAGACCAATCCCCTTGCTAAAGCAGTGTCACCCACAGCAGGTTGCCCAGGATTACCTCCAGGTGGGTTTGAAATCTCTCTAGAGAAGGAGACTCCACAACCTATCACAGTAGCCTGGGCCAGGGCTCTGGCATCCTTACCAGCATAGATGTTTTGTCTTACTTTTACATTTAGATGGAACCTCCTGGGTTCTACTGTTGCCCTTTGTCCTGTCACTGGGCACCACTGAGAGTCTGGCCCCATTCTCTTGACCTTTAGATATTGATAAGATCACCTCTCAGTCTGCTCTTCTCCAGGCTAATCAGCCTCAGGGCTTTCAACATTTCCTTGTCAGAGAGATGCTCCAGTCCCCTCATCATCTCTGTAGCCTCTGCTGGACTCTCTCTGGTAGTTCGCTGTCTCCCTTGAACTGAGGAGCCCAGAACTGGACAAATTACAAGTTATTTATCCACAAACATAAACTACAGGTAGCTTGGGAAAAAACACAGTTCAAACAAGCAGCACCTAGTAGAGCAGGGCTCTGCTCTAGCTGAGAAACCCTGGGATGACATCTACCTGCTGTTATCTCCATCATTCACTGCACTGCTCCACAAAGGAGAAGGTTCTTATGGAGGTTTTGTTAGATTTCTACCAAAAACCCCCACCAAAATAGTCATATTGTTAATGCTTTGACCATTCCTTTTAAGGATCTAACTATTGGGATTTTTTTCACCCTACCCACACTGCAATCATATATGTGGAGAATCCTTTACAAACGCCCCAAAAAGACAGAGAATCCCTACTGTTGAACCCTTTCTGCATGTTGCTTTGCTCTGGATCTGATCCAGCAGAGCATTTGACAATGGGCTTAAGTGTTTTTCTGGATCAGGGCCAGAACACTCCATTCTTTACAGGATCAAACTTACTGGTGGCAGCTTGAAAGTTTGTAATAAAAACACAAACTAGTCACATCAACTTTTGGGTAAGCCATTTCCTCAAGAAAGCAGGAGAGGTGATACCTGATTTAGTGATGTCTGTGGTCATCTAGTTCCCAGTCACTCCTCTACAACAGTGACAGCTCCTAATTGCTCAGATAGAGAAGCTTAACAAAAATATATTGTAGCATTTCTTAATGGCCCCATCCCTTGAAATACACCTAGGGAATGGCAATAGAAAGGGAAATCTTGCAAAATTTCACTCACTGCCATGCTTGACTTGATTTGTTTGGATTTAAGGATCCAGTCTTGCCCATTTACGGCAAGTCCATTATTATCTCCAGGAATTATTTGGAAACAGCTCTGCTATGACAGGGTTTCTCTTCTGCTGTGAAAGGCACTGAGAAAATCCCATGGGGCTCCCTACTCAGAGATGTTCCTTTGTCATCTCAGCAGATAAGGTGTTAGTCCATCCTTAAGAAACAGAGGCTGTCAAGGAACAGTGGGAGCAATCCCCTTCCATCCCTGACCCACTGCTAGGGATGCTCATGGTGTATTAAAGCTGTGCAACAGCTCAGCAGAAAATCCCCATCGTCGTGGCTAGGCTTCGC
>VWZO01017524.1:0-10516 GCA_013396975.1 Bucco capensis
AGCTCTTGCATGTCAGAGTTAGCACTGGGCTTCTGCATCTTTGCCTACAGTTTGTCGTGTCTCTTTTTGACCTCAGGAAACACACAAGTGACACTAATCATTGCAGGACTGTACATGGCAAATTAATTGCTTTTGTAGTGCAATTTCGACATTTGCTGAAGCTCTTGGTTGGATTCTGGGTCTTGGCAGCTGCTGGCAAAGCTACAGCTTGCAACCAGCCACCAAGGCTGAGGTATCAATGAGCAACGGCCATTTTGCACCTATTTTAGTGCTCAGTGCAGATGAAATGGTGGCTTGCATGCTAGAGAAGGACCCTTCAAATTGGTCTGCTTAGGAAAGGACTTGGGAGTCATGATAGATGAAAAGCTGGATATGAGCCAGCAATGTATACTCACAGCCCAGAAAGCCAACCGCATCCTGGGCTGCATCAGGAGAGGCATGAGCAGCAGGGCTAGGGAAGCAATTCTGCTTCTTTACTCTGCCCTCATGAGACCCCACCTGGACTACTGCATCCAGTTCTGGGCTCCTCAGCATAAAAAAGATGTGGACCTGTTGGAGCGAGTTCAGAGGAGGCCACAAAGATGATCAAAGGACTAGAGAACCTCCCCTATGAGGATAGGCTGAGACAGTTGGGATTGTTCAGCCTGGAAAAGAGAAGGCTTCAAGGGGATCTTATAGCAGCCTTTCAGTACCTAAAGGGTCATTACAAGATAGAAGGGGAGAGACTTTCAGCTGGTCTAATTGCAATATGACAAGGCGGAACAATTACAAGCTGAAGGAGGGGAAATTTAGACTGGAGATTAGAAGGAAGTTCTTTACCCCGAGAGTGGTTAGGCACTGGAACAGGTTGCCCAGAGAGGCTGTGGATGCCCCAAACCTGGCAGTGTTCAAGGCCAGGCTGGATGTGGCCTTCGGCAACCTGGTCTAGTGTGTGGCATGCCTGCCCATGGCAGGGGGGTTGGAACTAGATGATCTCTTAAGGTCTCTTCCAATGTGGCCATTCTATGATTCTATGAAAGGGTGATACAGTAATTATCAAGGAGTGGCATGAATTCTCACCCTCTTCTTTGTTGAGAGGACTAGACTTGTCCTATAGCAACAGAGGAAGTAAGTTCCTCCAGACACTGACGCTGATCAGAAGCCTAAAATGATTGTTCTGAATTGCTTTAAAGAAGCTTCCCTAACAAGTGGTTAGACTCTTTAACTGGTTACCTGAGCCTCTAGAAATAATACCTAACTTTGCATAAAGTGAACACGTTCCCCTCACAGCTAATCACTTCCTTGGTGGCGAGGGAGGGAAGAGGATGGAGTTAAACAGGAACAACAGACTGCGTAACACAGGTTCAGTGCCCAGAAAGCCTCCAACTCACATAGTCTGGCTTATAGGGAGTACTTGTCTCTGGCCCAGATAACACATTTCCAATCATCTCTGCCTGGTTGTATCGATGTTTTCTGCAGACTGGGCTCTCTGGAGAATGCCAAGGATGTGCTTCTGAAACAGACTTTCCTGAAACAAACAAAACCAAACCCATATGCCATGAGTCCAAAATCCCATCTCCACAAGGACGCTGTTGCTCTGTATTAAGTTAGAAAGCGCTCTGAATAAAATGGCATCAAGTTATGGCATAAAAATGACAGTTTTGCAGCTTTCCTTGCAAAGCATGCACATTTGCAAAACATCAACAGTGTTTCAAAGGTAATGAGATGAGAGCCATGCAGTTATGGGACATTCTATTTTCTTCTGGAAAATGCTGTAACGGAGGTATGAGTATAAAAAAACAAAAACAAAAACAAAAAAAAAACAAACCACTAGAAAAAGGCTGCACCACTTTGGCAAGTTTGTATCCCAATAATACCATTGCATTATCTGCAACACATTTCAGCAGGGCCAAGTATAGACATGTCCTGATTTGGAAAACATTTGTTCTGGATTTAACAGACAGGACACACATAGTTCTGTCATGCAGAAAAAAACTAAAAAATATTTGCAGAGTTGGAACTATTGCCTTCAGTAATTACACAATCAAAATGAGAAACAACAAAAAAAGTGATACTACCCAGAGCAAACCACCAAGGGAGTACCAAAAGACTTTGGATCAGTACAATGAAATGCACATTAACCATCTTGGCATTTACCAGGCAAAATCTCAATGGTGTGTTCTTGACTGCTTTCTAATGTACATGTGAATACTGCAGCGTAAGAACACCATGACAGGATGAGACATGGTGTCCACACAAGGCAGGAAGTCAGACATTACATATGAGAGAGGTTGAGGAATATAGCGTGCAGCACAGGGAGATTGCCATGTTTAGACACATGCATTAGCAGGTGCCTACCAGAAGATGCTTTCAAAGTTTTTGTGGTCATTTTAAGATATGCCTCAGGATTTTCAGTGATTTCTACATCTGAAAAAAGAACAATGTCATTTTCCTCACTATTCAATATTTTCCAACTATTAAAAACAACTGCAACAATGAGGGACAGCAAAGACAAATAACAAAATAAGTTGTTGGTCCTATTTTCATCAAATGTTCTTAAAAAGTAAAGTTTCTAAACCCCTTATGTTTCTGAAAATATAAGCCTGAATTAGTCAATACCATTCCCTTCATTGTGACATCTAAGCGATGAGACTGCTTTCTTCTATTAACAGTACCTGAAAATCAACCAACCACAGTGGGAGCAAGACCTCAGTCGCCCTCCCTTCCTACACAGTGACATCTTGCAGTTGTCCACGTCAAAACAACTAGCAATTGGTTCTCACCTGACAGTGCACTGTAGTATGTTGCTTCTTCTTCGTCTTCATGAGAGGAAGAACCTCCCACATCACCTGTGTGATCCCACTCAAGTGGGATGGAGTCAACACTGACAGGGGTTTCACAGCCTGATCTTTCGTGACCTTGAGTAGGAGGCATAAGGTGGCAAAGGGACTGCGTTGTGGAGGGTCCCTCGTTGCTAGCCTTCTTATGCCAGGGATCATTTGGGATTTCTCTAGAGTCTTCTGGATCTGTCTCATTTTCAGAGGTCTCTTTTTCATCATCCAATCCCTAAAAAGAAGTAAAAACTATTGTATATTAATAAGATTTACAACAGATCTGCACTGCTTAATGAGATCATGATTGAGCCACATAATACTGCTGGGGACTGTTTTGCAGTCAGCTGCAGTAATCAAAGACCTTGTGCCTAAAAATACAAGGAACCGTGACTTTTGCCTCCTTCCTCTTTTGTCAAAAAAATCCTCACATCAGCAGCTCCTTCCCCTTTCAAGACACTCAACCACCACCATAACATCTCTCTCTAGTGTGCAGGGAGGAGTACCCAGTTCCAAATGGACTGCACAGGTCAACAATGAAATGATGCTCAGGCAGGGGTGAAAAGCTTCTCACAGATGTTCACATTACTTCTTCTTCCTGGCCTTCTAATAGATGTTCTCTCTTTTGAAGGCAAAGCAAATCAAGGATCTTCTAAATGATCCCAATGAAAAGAGCACGCTGTTACCTATTCAGGGTTCCCATAAAATAGAGCCTCAGAAACAAATCCATCAAGAGATAGTCTGAGTACATTGTTGAAATTAAAGAAAACAAAGTGATATTAAAAACACCAAAAAAGCTTCTGAAGCCCTCAAATCACTATCTAAATATTAATCCTGTGAATTACTTCCATGCTATTATCTAGACTCTGGAGAGAGAGTGCCAACAGGAGAGGTGTGAGGAGACAAGAGTGGTGACAAAGCTTTAGCAAAACTGGCACAACTGCTGGGGAACTCCTGACCCCTCTGAGCTCAAATCACTAAGTCAAGCTGCTAGGGACACACCAAGATCTTGCCCAAGCATCAAAATAATTGTTGCTTCTTACAGGATGTCTTGAAGTTAGTCTTTGATGGAACCGAGCAACTCGCCCAAACACTTCCTGACAGTATCGATGAAGTTCTTCCAATTCATCTTCAATCAGGTTTGCATCCAAAGGCTCACTCTTCTGAATCAGCTGCTCCCCAAAAACGATTAGCTGATCAATCTTATTGGTGTTCAGTGTTATTTCCTGCTGGAAACCCTATTTGGAATACACAAGAGAAATAGTAACTTCTGCAATGTCCATTTCTAGCCTAAGGTTTGTCCTTTTTTTGTTCAGTGCCTAAAGAAAAGCAGCAACTGACATTGTTCAATTTCATTGGGCAAATATCCTTTTACTCAAGAGGTCCAGAGTTTTATTAGTGGATTACAGTTTCAAATGAAGTGGCATTTTCCACCCACGTGTACATTGATATGACTGCAGTGTCCTCAGCCTGCAGGGGATCACAAGATGAGAGCTGAGCTAATCAGAGTTTATTTTTCTGATGGGTACATGCCATCTTTTTCCCAGTAGCAAACAAGTTTGTTTGGCTGGTTGGGCCTCTTACACATCAGTAAATCTAAATCCCAAAACAATTAACAGTGCAGAGCAAAAGGAGAAACCAGTATATGAGCAGGTAGCAGAGAACTAGCATGTTCTTTAGTATCAATGCATATGCCTGCTGTTCTATTTCCATTTGACAGTGCTGGCTACAAAAAATGCACTCAGGGGAGAGATCCTACCTTAATGCCAATTCAAAAAACCCTCACCAGCAAAAAAAGACTGAATTTAGGAATCTAGCTTTTACTGATAGCCTGCATGTGCTCCTTTCCAGGTCATATATCACTGTCACTAGCATTTGGTGTTAGGAGAAAATGGCAGGCTAGAACTGAGCTTGAACACTGAATCTGAATTTAAGTGCTGTACAGTTCAATCTTGATTCAGAGAATAAATCTTAACAATTTACTGGTGTCTTAAAACAAATATAGCCTTACAGAGATCTGTTAACTGTTGCAAAGTTCCAGAAAAGCAGATGACTCTTAAAAGTGGGCAGCCCAACAAGATCAGCTGGACTCTATTAAACAAGTGCTTTACAAGGGAACTCACATTTAACTGGCGCATTTTGTCATCAAAGTTGCTTTTTGAGAAGTGCTCCACGTTTGTCAGCTGGAGGTCCATTTCTGTGAGCCAAACAAGGATGCTTTCCCTCGTCCCCTCAAACTCATCTCTCTGATTGGTGAAGTGCTGAATAGGAAGAAGGGAGACACTGTTACAAGACTTCAGCTACTACAAATGATGGTCACGGGACCTCACTGAAAATGTTTTGTTTTAAAACTGCTGTTCACCTTAAAGGCATTCAGGACAAAAATCGCAGCATACCATGTATAAAATTTTTCCCCTTCCTGTAGTGATGCTGGAGCAAAGTGTCCTGTGTTAGCACACTATTGGTATGGGAAGAGGGAATAAAACTTCAGCACTGCAAGATGCTTCTACAGAATTAGATTCTTGCTTCCACGCTGTATACCTTCTCCTATATCACTATAACAGTGTAACAGTTATCTGAACTCAGGTTTAACATCTAATTTGTTCTAAACCTAGAAGAAAGAAAAGGAAGCCAGCCCCATCTCTAATTAAGGTAATAGGTATAGGTACGGCTAGGCTTCGTGAAGAAGATCCAGGGAGGGCTCCACCCACGCNAAGGTAATGAAAACGACGATATTAACATCAGTAAAACAATGGAGAAGTTGGATCATGGATGACGACCAGTGTAATTAAAGCATCATTTGGTGTGGAAGCCAGGAGGACCTCTTTTTGCTGTCATCTCCCACAGAAGCTGCTAACAGATACACAGCTTGCAGTGCCCCAGTTCTCCTCAGTGGATCTACTGTTCAGCAAGGGGTTAACACCTTAAACACAACACCTCCTAACTGCACAGATCAAACCCCATCAGCGCTCTAACAGCCTCAGTCACTGACTTTTGGGATCTACTGGTTTTCCCTGTCAACTGCTTGCAGCACTTCTGTATTTCAAAATCAGGCAGTGACAATTCTCCCCCCCTGGCAGAGCTCAGAATATCTTTCCTCAAAGACCAGTTGAACAAGCAGAGCACTTCTCTGAAGTGTCGCAAATAGACTCTTTGACAACATTCATCTATCAGGCAGAGAGCACAGCAGGAGCTGGTGACAGCAGCATGCCTGTTCATTACATCTCCACTTTAAAGCCTTGTAGGTGAATCATAAGAGAAGAAACAGCTGTGTTGTAAAGTTCAAACTGTATCTGCACTGGAGCCCTTCTGTCTCTTTGACTCTTATTTATAGAAAGGTGAAAGTGCATCAACACATCCACCCATGACAAAACTGGACAAGTGAAGAGTGGGATAGAAGTAGTAAGGCCTGCAACACACCTTCCAAAATTTGCACCCATTGTTTCCTTATGTTTCTTCAACTACCAAGAACCCATTTACCTAGGACATGTTTATGTTATGTACTTGATGACCTTTCCAGAGCTGCTCTCCTACACTGATAACAAGACACAAATGAACACAAGACAGTTGCTCCAGTATGTGTTTTGCCCTTGGGTAACTCTACAGAAACTTGCAAGTGCTCCTAACTCTTACCCCACTGTGCAATTACCTTGAGTCTCCTCAGAATGGCAGCGACTCGTTTCTGGAGATTATCCCAGCGCTGGTTGCCTTCATGTACCATCTGCTTCAGCTTGCTGGCTGAGTCAGTGCGGTTCTCGCGGGCAAGGCGCCTATACTGCTTATTGATCAGCTCCAACTGAGTCAGTCGTTCATGGATTTGCCGTTGGAATGCCTGCAAGGAAAATCAAAGAGCTTACTTCCCTCCAGATCTATTGATCAAGAGAGGGGATGATACCCTCCCCTCGAAAACAGACCAACCGCAAAATTTAATCCACAGAAGGACTCATATTTTAAACGATCTGCTCAGACTTAGCTTATTCAGAAAAGTAGAAAAAAAAATAATCAAGCCACAGGGGTCTCCTGCCTATAAAAAGCAAATCTTTAACTTATAAGCAGCATCTTATCAGTTCAGAGCACTGGATTGTCCACATTAAAAAGAATACTGGAGACAAATAAATCAGTCAGATACCTAGCAGCCACTCACTGGCCACCACTGCCAAACTAATGTTTTCCAGTGATCCAAGGATTTAATACAGACAATAAACACTGAGCTGTCTGACCATTCAGTCTGCTGGTGAGCATAAAAAGATGAAGTTACAAAATTCACCTCAAATTTCTTCAGCTCCTCCTTTGCATGTGTGTACAAAACCTCTGAAGAATTAGGCTCAGCTGCTATCCTTTCAGATGCTTTCAGCCAATCTTCAAAGCGAGAATAATCTTCCAAAAACCTCTGCCATAGGCGCCAGGTTTCCTCAATTCTGAGAGGAAGATGCAAAAATGAAAAGGTTTTGTCACAAGCTACAAGCTAACTATTCATTTTGGACTTTTTTTCTTCTTCAAAATTCAGCTTGTGGCAAAAGCTACAGAGTTCCTTCAAAATGCTGCCACAGGCTTCTTTAGGAGGGGTAAGAAAAAGAGACTTACTTCATTCTCCTTTCCATAGACATGGCACAAATGTTTCTCCACCTTCTATCCAGACTCCTGGTAGTCTGCTGGATGGAGTCACACTCTGTCTCATTAGCACATGCATCTGAATCGTGCAGCAGGACTTCACAAATATTAAACACGGATTCCACCCCTGCAGTGTGTTGCTCTATGTCTCGTTGCAGATCCTATCATTGGCAAAAGAATAGCTTGAGCAGAAGGAAAACACACGCGGCTAGACTTCAGACATAGCCTTTCAAAATGCTGCAGAGGATGGGGAAAGAGCAATTTGTGTGTCAGGGAAAGCTTATTTAGCTTTAGAAAACATGCTTCAAGGATGAGCTGTGCAGATGACAAGCTGACAGGTCAGGACAGAAGTGGCGTGCAGAAAAGGTTTGTCCAGCTTTGGTTTCTCAGTGAAAGCTCAGTCTCCTCATTAACAGTCTGGACAACGTGCATTCAAAATCCCAACCTTACACGTACCATAAACTCACACTTACTAATTTTGACAGGACAAGATGACAGTGTCTCAAATCAGCTTACTATACTCTAAGACTTGACAGAGAACTCACAGTACAGTTTGTGTAATTTACTGACTACATGACCACAGGTTGATAGAGCACACAAGTAGCTGGTCTTACACTACCTTCCTTATTCCCTCTGGTAGAGCTCCTATTTTCACACTGTTTTCAAGGGTCTGGCAAAGACTCTTTGTCTAATCTACACTACAGGTTTATTCTCCAGAGCCTGCGTCTCCATCATAGTTAAGCCTCTCATTCTGTACCTATAACTACTCCTAAAGTCAATGCAATCAAATAACAGAAAAAGAAAGTCTTATTTCAGTATTTCTTATTGAAAAGGCAGCTCTGTACAATGCTACCAACTATAAACATTAATGAAATTACAACATTCACTCATTTCCATTTTTTAAACCCATTTCTGGCTTTCCTATTGAAGGATATGGAGACTTTTGCTTGAGTAACACTAGAACAAACACAAATGAGTATTTTACTGACAATATTGAACAGAAGCTCCCATTAAATGGTACTGCTGATTTCAGTGAACAGGTGAAGCAGAACTGGTTTTGCTCTAGACTTACAAAACCAAAACAAAATAAAACAACAACAAAAAGCCCAAACAGACACAGCTTGTAGTAAACACAAAAGGAGCTGAAGGAAGAAGTCAACAAGCTGCAAGGAATTATCACCCAGTGGCAGTCTTCAGTGGTGTTACATGAGTACCTGAAAGAAGGGCTGACCCATAAATAGTTAAAATTTGGCTTGTAGGATTTATAGGCTTGTAGGCAACGTATAGCTCTAAGGAATGTAGAAGCCAAAAGCTTTGCACAGATGAAAGACTGCTAGAAGAAGGCCCAAAATAATTTTTGACAACTTACTAAGGATTCACTGCTGTTTTCTGAGCAAGAGACAGGAATGTCTTTATAACACAGGCCCTACATCTGAGAGTAGCCATTACCCACTACAGGTACCTAGAGAGACTCTTCTGAAGCCATGAAATTACACTGGATTCAGAACTGTATTAGTGAAAATTAGAATTTGGACCACAGATTAAAAATGCACTCTGCCTGCACTATGGTAATGTTGCTGACAAGATCTCATTATGTTTATGGAATAACCCAGGCAGAATCCTTGCTGTTTCCCAAGCTACTACTCCAAATGACTTGACTGCATTACAGTGAGACAAAGACAGCAAACTAACTAATAGGGCCAGGAACACACACTGAA
The DNA here is from genome assembly GCA_013396975.1 of Bucco capensis. Classification (NCBI taxonomy): domain Eukaryota; kingdom Metazoa; phylum Chordata; class Aves; order Piciformes; family Bucconidae; genus Bucco; species Bucco capensis. Next base: position 9,140 of record VWZO01017524.1, read on the forward strand.
CCCCAAAGGGTACTTTTCCTTCAACTCTGCACAGCACTGCCCAGAAAGCTTAAACAGACTACACACTGCTAGACTTCTGCATTAGTGAAACAGCTTTGAATTTTCAAAGTTATGTTTAAATCTTCACCCTTTAACTGAACAAACATGCCGTAAAACATCTCTGTGGATGCACTGTGCTTTTAAATGGCATTGTTCAAGACTGAACAGGTAAAACTTTTCCAGTCATGAGGTCAAATAAAAGAAGCCTGTAGGGCATATTTCTCACCATCACTCTGCTCTTGCTGAAATAATTGTTCTGATATAACCAGGAAAATCTTTTTACTTGTTGCATTCAGATAAAGGCCTTTTTTTTTTTTACTGTTCTCTTTTTAGTCAGGGCAGTCTTCTCAGAATCAGGTTGCTAAAAGGTTACAGTGGAAGGAGTTTAGGGGTGCCCAGATGTCTGTATTTGAACCAATACAAACAACAAAACAGAAAGCAGCTCTGAGCAGCAAATGACAGCCTTACAGTGAGCTGAAGCTTGAATGCTCATAATAAAAATAAATCCGTTTGGACACAGTTCCTTTGTGCCCCACATTCTTCTCTGCCTGGCAATTTATCACAGTCTTTGAGAATGCAAAAGGTTTGGATGGGGAGGAAATATTTTGTTCTTGTTTACATGACCATTCACAATACAGATGAAACTATTAGAGGCACTGGGCTGAGGCTTCTAGTTTTTGACCAGCAGTTCTGGGCTCCTGAGCATAAAAAAGATGTGGACCTGTTGGAACGAGTCCAGAGGAGGCCACAAAGATGATTAAAAGATTGGAGAACCTCCGCTATGAAGATAGGCTGAGACAGTTGGGGTTGTTCAGCCTGGAGAAGAGAAGGCTTTGAGGGGATCTGATTCACTGCTGTTTTCTGAGCAAGAGACAGGAATGTCTTTATAACACAGGCCCTACATCTGAGAGTAGCCATTACCCACTACAGGTACCCCTTTATCTGAATGCAACAAGTAAAAAGATTTTCCTGGTTATATCAGAACAGCAGAGTGATGGTGAGAAATATGCCCTACAGGCTTCTTTGACCTTATGACTGGAAAAGTTTTATCTGCTGTCATCTGGCCTTTGTGGTAAACAAGAATATTTGCCCTAAAACTGGGGATTAAGAATAAAACTGTTAAGAGTTTATGGCATCTACCTTTAAGCACACCTTTGGGTGATCTTCCCATCCTTCCCATTTTCTCTTTCTCTGAGGAGCTGCCTCTTCCTGCGATGTCTGGAGAGCCCTATCAACCAGCACAGAACACAGCTCTCGGGTCTGGGTCACTCAGGGAAATCTCCTTAGACACAAAAACAGCAGCCAGAGACCTATTGTCTATCTCTCCGTCAATCTTAC
>VWZO01017526.1:13931-54036 GCA_013396975.1 Bucco capensis
ATATATACTATATATACATATATAGTATACATATATATATACACACATATACTATATATATCCACACATATACTATATATATACACACACATGTATATATGTATACATATATATGTATATACATATATATATATACTATATATATACACATATATAGTATATATAGTATATATATATAGATAGTATAGTGTGTATATATATATAGATAGTGTATATATATATACTATCTATCTATCTATATAGATATAGATATAGATAGATAGTATAGTATATATATATATATATACTATATATATATAGTATATATATAGAGAGAGAGATGAGATATATAGTATACCTATATATATAGATACATATATAATATATATATTTCATTTATTTTAAACAGGAATAACAATATTAAACAGTGACAAGACTGTATCAGGAAATAGATTTAAGTATTAGGCTACTTTTTCATTTTATTTATTGCCTGCTCATTAGAAGTGAATTAAATCAAACAATTCTCCTGAAAGTGTTAGCACTAGGACCCAGATTTACAGAAAGCTTCTCAAGTAGTGCAGAAGAGAAATATGCAAATATAGACCACTTGCTGTTGTGGAGTTAAAAACAGTGTAGGAAACCAACCTTCAGAATGCTGCTCTGGAAACAGAGTGGGATAGAAAGTGTTACAATCAAATTGCCAAAGGGAGTAAGTGCTCAGGGCAAAGCATGCACTGTTCAAATACTAAATCCTCTTTTGCATTCCAGCAAAAAAAAAAAGGGGGGGGGGGGGGGGAGACACACAACAATGAAAAGAGACATCATCTTAGATTAATCCAACAGAAATGAAAGAAAGAAGGCAAGCTGAAAATTGTAGAAGAGTTGATTTCACTACATGTTTATGTTAATAGGGTATTTGACTTTTGAATGCTTCATAAACCTGATTATGTTCAGTGCTATTTGAGGTAGTAAAACAGCTGGAATTCTGCCAGAAGCTTTAATTGGAATCAGCTTAGCAGGAGCTGACAAGGTTTCCTAGTGTTTAGTTTCAAACTTATTATAAAAATGCAAAATGATGTGCTATTTAGTTGCTATTCCTCTTCAGTGTACGCCCATAAAGGTAAGACATAGCTGTGCCAGTAAATGGAATTATTTTGTTCTCACATGCCCCAGGCCAGTGTTTCAAAGAGGGTACTCTTGCTTATCATTAGGCATTTCCTCACACAAGAAGCTGCAGAGACTTGCCAGAGAACTCTTTCTTTTTTTGGCACATCTTGGTTATTGATTAGGCCAGCGTGTCAGATGGCCACAATAACACCTCTGCTAGCAATATGTCAGTAGGCAATGGGATCAGAGGGCATCACCAAAGCAACATCACAGTAATCTGATTATACTTCTCACCTAACAATCACATAAGGAGCTGCAGACTAGTACATTTTGCCACAGAGAAGGAAGGAATCATTGTTTTGTGGCACCAGCCCTGCAGGCTTATCCTGAAAGAATTTTCTCCCAGAAAGCTGTGTTTGAGCTTTTAAAACTGATTAAAAAACTTTGATCCAGCAGTATTAAAAAGAAAAAAAAAATATCATTAATTCCTTATCTATAGCTACAAATTAATAGATTAAAAAAGTCTTTCTCCCTTCAGATTGTCTGCATGATCTCTTGGAATTCTGTACTTGCTAAATGTAGGTCATACAGATAGGTTAAAAATACAGATAAATGACTTCCACCAAGGCTGTTAAGACAGGAATGAATCCCAGGATAATGTTACATTGTCAAGAGGCCAAAAGTAGTCGAGAAAGTCGTGTCTGGAAAACACAGCTTTCAGAGTTTTAATGGAAAATCTTCACCTTGGGAAACTTCTAGCTCACATAAAATACCTCCCCCCCCCATCTCAGGAAGCCATTTGCAGCAGGCTGTGTACCTTCAGCAAGAAACCTCACCACAAATACTACTACTAGGTGCAATGAGTTCCTTCTCAACCTCAGTGTTTAAAAAAGCAAGAATAATAAAAGACAAAAGTCATCTTTGGTGTTTGCAGTTAGTTTCCATCATCATGGCCAAGCAGTGGAGATAATAGCGACTGAGACGCAATCATTTCTCCAGGGCCAAGAGGGAAGTTTGGTAACCTTGCTCCCAGCCACAGGCTCAGTTTTTGCAAAGACCTGAATCAGAAGGCTGTATGTGTGATCTCAGACACAGGAAGGCTTTTGCACTCTCTGGCCTGTGGGTCTGAGAGATCATCTACCAGATCATCTGGCATCTTGCTGCTAGCTCGGTGCTGCAGCCCAACAAAGATGATTTTGACATGACTAGCAAAAGGACACAGGCTTTGTTCTGACCTAATAGTGCAGTGCCTCAGGGCTTGTCTAGGGTTGCTTTGACCTAAGCTTACTTCTAGCTTGTAATAGATATCATTACAGTTTTCTACCATCAAGTGACTACTGCCTAAATTTGCCTTAGCTAAGTTTTTCACTGTTGCACAGTGCAATGCTTAATGGTAATTAATAGTAATGGTTCCTAGCAATTCTATGGAGACTGAACTCTTTATGACCCTAGAATAAAAATGTACTATAAGAAAGTATACACATAGAATGACACAGAGTTTTCAGTTTGGAAAATAAACCAATAAATCTTCATGGTCAGCCACTGCTTCCTAAAGAGATGCAGCCCTGAGACACAGGTAAATCAGTTGTAAGGCTAGCAAAGAGAACAGAAAAACAAGTGTATGTGGAATTCAGGAAGAAAATCAGTGAAAGCACATTCTGTTAGATAATGTACCAAAAAATAATGCCAACTAGACCCAAGAGAGGTACCCACAGCATCATTTCCACAGTTCTCCTGTCAGAGGTTGATGTAGTGAAGAATTATTTTACCTCCCTCCCCTACTCTTCTGGAGGAAACCAGCAGGGCACTGGAAGCTGAGCATAACACCAGAGCATATCTGTAATACCTGTAGCAGTAGGATTAAGGAATTTTTCCAGTAATAATTAGGTAATTCAGGCTATGATTTTTGGTTTAATTGCAACTGCAATAATAACTGTTTATTGTGTTTGATTAAGCTGTTAGGGCTTTATGCATTTGGCTCTGCTTATAAGTTGTGGCTTCATTTTGCCCAGGACTAAAATTTGAATGAGTAGCACATGTATTCACCTCAATTTCTCTGGAGAGGAGTCTGTGGGACAAGGATAATCAAGTCTTTGTTTGAAAACTGGTAAGAACATATGGTTATATATTTATTCCTTTAGCATTTAAACCCATTCATTTTCTGTCCCAGATGCTGCTCACTCCAGTCACACATTTGTTAATGTTACAAATTGTACATCTTTAGTTTTTTGTCAGGAATCTCACCTTGCAGGAGAGTGACAAAATCTACTGAATGAAAGTCCTGACTTAATAATAATGGCCTTAATAATCTACTATCTGAACTATTTGTACTGTAAATAAACTTGATTTATGTCTAGAAGTAGCAGCAAATATCAGTGAAAATGTGATTTGGTAAATTGTAGCTAATGAGGAAGTGAAGCAAGTAATAAAAAAGAGATAAAGTTGCTTCCACCTCCTCCAAAAGTAGAGTTGAATGAGAAGAAAATTTGATCCAATATTTTATGATTCCCTAAAATTTTATTCCCAGTTCTCTGAGTAATTACTGAATCTCCACAAAGAGAAAAGTAAAGAGATGAAGTTTTCTTTTTGTTGTTCCCAACAGATGTCCTGATTGACTCGGATGATAAAAAACCAGATTGTAAGAAAAACAAGATTCCTCAGCCCTCATGGTTCTTGTATGAAGTCAGTAAATAAGCAGCAATTAGATGCTACCATTTGTTTATGCTCTATTTGTCTTGCTTGGTGCAGAGACTTTTTGCCTCCTGTTGCCAAAGGGCAGTGGAGAGAGCAGCTGACAAAGCTGGGCCAGTTGGTTTTTTGTTCTAGAGCACATAAAAGCAATCTCCTGTGTTCATCATCTGCCTGATAAAGTTCAATATTTTCCATGGTTGTGGCCCTACTTCATGCAGGAACACCTTTCTGAGCATCAAGTAGAAACAAGAAGAAACAGAGTTCACATCAATAGCTAATTCCACGTTACATCACTTCATTTTCAGTGTCTGCAAAGAGAAATGTTACTCATGCTCCTTTTCTCTGCAATGCAGTGACTGCATTACTGTGGGAATGGAATTTCCCTTCTTCAGCTGCCAGCAAAGGTAGGGACTTTAAAAGTAAGAAAGAGCTTATTTGAAGACCTAAAATCATCCTCCTGCTGCAGAGAAACAAAGCTGAGCCAGTGCTTTCCAACTGAGCAGCTGAGAAGAGATTCACACAAGCTGAACAACTAGTGACCACCAGTAGACAACAGGCAAGCTTGAACAACAGGAATTGAATGAAGGGGAAGAAAGCAGAAAATAAATTAGAGAATGAGCTTTGCACAGGGGCAGAGGAACACCTCTAAAATCCTGTCAAGGAGCCCTGCATATTTGAAGTTCATATTTGCTTGTTCTTTTTGTAGGGAATGGTGAATGTGGAGTGGATGTGGTTTCCTAACACATCTCCTTTCCCTTTATGTTTTTACAGAGCCAGATGCACTCACTGAAGTCTATTTGAGTGGTGGTAGATTATCAGCAGACACTGCAACTCTTTCTAAGGGAAGAAAAAAGTTTGTGAAAATGGAAAAGAAAAAGCAATTCCTTAAATTATGTCAGGATTTGAGTGCTATATGTGGGTAGCTTGCTTCATTGAAATACTTCTGAAGGGTCTGTGTATGCATCTGTTGTACACTCAACTATTAGGAAGGAATATAGTTGCACAAAGTGGGAAATACTGGACAATTTTCTATGTTAAAAAGATTGTACAATAGATACTACAAGGATATCTCATCAGCATTGTTATATCTCACTGTTTGTTGAGAAGCTAAAACCTGATGTGTGTTCAGTGAGCACTGGACAGAAAGAAGGGAATATAAGCAACATTTGATTAAGATTAGTGAGATTTCATTTCCTTGAAGACAAATGAAGACATGGAATTGTTGGAGAGTGTTCAGAGGAGGGCCACGAAGATAGTTAGGGGCTTGGAGGAGAAGTCATATGAAGAAAGGCTGAAATCACTTGGCCTATTCAGTCTGGAGAAGAGAAGACTGAGGGGAGATCTCATAGCAGTTTATAACCTCCTCACCAGAAAGGGAGGAGTGGGGGATAAGCTCTTCTCTTTGGTAAACAGTGACAGGAGTTGGGGGAATGGTATGAAGCTATCCTGAGGGAGGTTCAGGCTGGATGTTAGGGACAAGTTTTTTACCCAGAGGGTGGTGGAGAGTTGGAACAGGCTCTCCAGGGAGATGGTCATGGCTCCAAATCTTGTGGAGTTTAAGAGACACTTGCCCAATGCCCTTAGTCACCTCGTGTGACCTTGGGGTTGTCCTGTGCCTAAATGGGAGTTGGATTTGATGATTCTTGTGGGTCCCTTCCAACTCAGGTTGTTCTGAGATTCTGTGATTGTGGAAGGCACTGTTACTAATGTCAACACTCAGATGTTCTGGAGCCCTCAATACAGAAAGGACATGGAGCTGATGGAGCAGGTCCAGAGGAGGCCACAAAAATGCTTGGGGCTGGAACACCTCTGCTCTGAGGACAGGCTGAGGGAGATGGGATTGTTCAGCCTGGAGAAGAGAAGGCTTCAGGGGACCTACTAGCGNTGATTCTATGTTTGCAGACATGGGCTACAGGTGTTGATATCCATCCATGTTAATGTCTATTCTACTAAAGGTGGTGAAAAGATACTTAATATATTTCCTCTGTCTTCTGGATATCCAATCTGTAGTAATCCCAGAGCTTTCTCTAGGCTATAGTGTCCCATGCAAGAAAGCTCATCATTACTCTTTGGGGTTATGAGCATGGTGGATCATCTTCATACAACTCACCATCAGCCACTTTGTAAATGCTATATATGACAAAAGCCAACTCATCCTTGCTTCTTAAATCAATCTTATCATGGACCCATTCCAGGTCAGGTCATGTGGGTCTTTGAGCAACCTGATCTAGTTGAAGATGTCCCTGCTGACAGCAGAGGAGTTGGACTAGATGACCTTGAAAGATCCCTTCAAACCCAAACCACTTTGGCTTCTGAGAAGCATTGTAGAGAATTCTTCCTATTGCCAAGGTTTTCCTTATCAAATTCTGCTTCCTATAAGGAAAGGTGACTGATAGCATGGTATTACTTATTTCTAATCTCCATGTCTCTTTAAAATATTGTGACTCTATGAGTAGTTATATATATGAATAGGAAGGAGCTGTATTTGTGGCCGTGTGTGTGACAGAAATCTGATTGCTACCAGCATGTGTTGGGTATTTATTTTTGAAGCTATGAAGCTTTGCCATGCTAAAAAATTCAGAAATGTAGAAGCTATACTTTACCACAGGGCTTATTTTGCTAAACAAGCACATTTAAAACAACTCAAGGTGTACTTCAAAGGGATTTCTGTATTTCAAATGAGTTTGTTTTCTCNAAAGATACTTAATATATTTCCTCTGTCTTCTGGATATCCAATCTGTAGTAATCCCAGAGCTTTCTCTAGGCTATAGTGTCCCATGCAAGAAAGCTCATCATTACTCTTTGGGGTTATGAGCATGGTGGATCATCTTCATACAACTCACCATCAGCCACTTTGTAAATGCTATATATGACAAAAGCCAACTCATCCTTGCTTCTTAAATCAATCTTATCATGGACCCATTCCAGGTCAGGTCATGTGGGTCTTTGAGCAACCTGATCTAGTTGAAGATGTCCCTGCTGACAGCAGAGGAGTTGGACTAGATGACCTTGAAAGATCCCTTCAAACCCAAACCACTTTGGCTTCTGAGAAGCATTGTAGAGAATTCTTCCTATTGCCAAGGTTTTCCTTATCAAATTCTGCTTCCTATAAGGAAAGGTGACTGATAGCATGGTATTACTTATTTCTAATCTCCATGTCTCTTTAAAATATTGTGACTCTATGAGTAGTTATATATATGAATAGGAAGGAGCTGTATTTGTGGCCATGTGTGTGACAGAAATCTGATTGCTACCAGCATGTGTTGGGTATTTATTTTTGAAGCTATGAAGCTTTGCCATGCTAAAAAATTCAGAAATGTAGAAGCTATACTTTACCACAGGGCTTATTTTGCTAAACAAGCACATTTAAAACAACTCAAGGTGTACTTCAAAGGGATTTCTGTATTTCAAATGAGTTTGTTTTCTCAGGGGGAAGAAAATAAAAAGGTAGTTTAGAGGCTGATGAATATTGTGACATGCAAGTTACACCAAGGGGATTCAGTGTATCACTTCAGCTATCACTTAGTGCTGTACATCATTTATTCACTGGACAATCTAGTTGCTTGTTCATCACTTCTGGCAGGATGAGGCAGGAAACTGATGGCAGCTGTTGGTGTTCTGCCTTTCTTTTGAAACTCTCTGTGTTGAAGGAACAGCAAGAAGGCAAGTTTCTTACAGTGGGAGGGTTTGGGACTGAAAGGATGTCTCTGGTCCTAAACTCTGTGATAAATTAGGCTATGAAGTTGTCTCAGTGAACATGTTATTGCAGACTAGTTAAATAAGGGAATGTAGGTTAGTGAGGTGAAGCACAAAACAGAGACTTAGAATCATAGAATCCTAGAATGGTTTGGGTTGGAAGGGACCTCTGGAGCTCATCTAGTCCAACCCCCCTGCACTGGGCAGGGACATCCCCAACTACATCAGCTTGCCCAGAGCCCTGGCAAGCCTCACCTGGAATGCCTCCAGGGATGGGAACTCAACCACCTCCCTGGGCAACCTGGGCCAGTGTTCCACCACGACATCCCCAACTAGATCAGCTTGCCCAGAGCCCTGGCAAGCCTCACCTGTTCCAGGGATGGGAACTCAACCACCTCCCTGGGCAACCTGGGCCAGTGTTCCACCACCCTCATGGGCAGGAACTTCTTCCTAATGTCCAATTTAAATCTCCTCCTCTCCAGTTTCAAACCATTGCCCCTTGTCCTTTCACTGCAGGCCTTTGCAAACAGGCCCTCTCCAGCCTTCTTGGAAGTTCCCTTTATGTACTGGAAAGTCTTTGTGTGTTTTACAGATCAATTTTGTGACATTGCTGCACCATAGCATGTACACCTCTAAGATTAAATAAACACTTGAAGAGACTACATAATATAAATGAGTAAAAAAAAGTCCCATCTCCTGTGTCCATATCCTCCCCTCCCTGTATTTACACTTAAAAGGTTTCAGTCTGTGCTGTGATTTACACTGAACCTGATAATCTCCCTGAATTGTCACAGGCTGCAAATAGGTAGACTGAGTAACTCCTTGCCTTCATCTTACAGAAGGAATTATTATTGTTAAACAGACAATTAGTTCCTTCTTTTTCAGAAGAGTGAGGAAAGTAGAGTGGACAGGATGCCTCGGTGTAAAAAGGAGCAGATGTGAATTGTCAGTACTGGTTCCTTTTAATCAAGTAGAGACAAACTCCTGATAGACAGGAACAAGTCTAAAGCAGAGCTTTTTTTCAGGGAAGAAATATTGTTGTCATTCCTTGTCTGGACATATAATGCAATGAAACAAAAGCCCAAAGTTGAGTGTGTGTATCAAGAAGGATTTCCTATATTAAAAGGGAACAGTGAATGAGGATTCAAAACTCAATCTTTCTTGCTCTTTTTTTTTCTCACAGGGGTTGTAGAATGACTTTGCTTGTCTCCCTTGTCCACTTTAACTGGGACTTCTTGTCTCCTTGCATCCTGGATGGCAGAGGTGGAAATACAAGTCACTTAAACCTTGGCATTGTTCTCTTCATTTCTGTGAGACCAGCGCTCACAGACAGATTTCCTTCAACAGATGCTATTACACTGTTTTGGGGTGGTTTTGGGGGGTAATATTCTTTAGTTTGCCACAAGACTGTATAAATAATGCATACTACAGCAGAACAATATTTCAAAATATTGTTTTATTTACCAGGAGTCTACAAAAGTCATTTTAGGACAGTCAGCTGGTGCTAGGGTATTCAAAGCAGTGTGGTACAACATTCTTGTAGCCTGCCTAGAAAAGCCTAGTCTGGAATATTAGCAGCATAGAGGAAATATTAAGAATTCAGATATGCCAGGAGTTTTACATAATTATTTATAGGATTTATAAGCATTTAACTTAATCCCAGGAATTTTGAAGCTTAACTTGCTTTAAGTGGCTCACAGGCTTTGCAAGGCATAAATTGCACACAGCAAGTCAAGGTGATATTTTCCCCCTTGGAAAATGCTGTTGGTGCAAATCAAAACTTTTTGCATAAACTTCTGTTTTCTTGTATCTTCCATAAACTTCAGAAAACCCTTTCCTGAAATGAGCTTCTCTCTTCACAAGGTAATTGTTAAAACCTTTTAGTGGGGCAGAGTTATCTGCCTTTTCTCACCAAATCTCAGGATTTTAACAGATGGAGCAGTGTTTAATTGCTTCCATGCTAAGGACTTTGGCTAATCACACACTTTTTAAAGCACTTGGCTGATTCTTTGATAAAGACTGAAAGGATCAGCAAATCTCCTGGAGAAGTCAGTAGGTATAACTAGTATACTTGTCTTTCAGGTTTCTATTGAGACTTCTTTGTCCTTCCTGCACATTGATTTTATGAACATGCATGGTTTTGCTCAACATTTGTGAAGGGGAACACAAAGATAGAAAACTACTTGGAAATTTACCCAGGGGGAAACAAATTGTTGGAGAATACCTATTAGTTGAACTCAAGGTGCATTTGACATGTAGATTCAGTGAGCTTTCAAAAAAATAGAGGTAGGATTCCCAGGAACTCTTGCTTGGTCTACTCCACAGGCACCAAAGAACAAATCTACAGCTGTGGGATAGGAGTTAGCAGATGGCCTGGGACTCACCATCCTGACAGTTGAGGTCTGATCTGGGTGTCAGAGGTTTTCCATGGTCTGTGGCAGTTTTGCTGATCACTGTCTCCTAAATCTCTTGCCATACAGCTGACATAAACCTCAAACCTTAAATCAGTGTCCTTGTACTGGCTCTGGCCCAGAGGCCAAGGGCTTTCAGATTCCTTCCTCAAATGAAAGCAGAAGCTTATTTTTTATTAGGATGGACTTTCTAGCTCCAGGCAATGTTCTGCTCTGCTTCTGAGTAATAGAGAGGTGACTCTGGCAACCCCTATATGCTCTGTCTGAGGAAGAAAAAAAAGTCAAATACTTTGACTGCTGTAAACCAGAAATCTTATTACCAACTTAGGCACTTCTATCGATGTTTTGTGATCCTTGCATGAATATTATTGCATTCTCTTTGTTCCATGCACTATGTCAAGACCTGGGTTTGGCCCTGCTCTATGCTTCCTTAGACACTGTCAGTTGTATAGTGTCTGGCACTGCTGAATTGATTTGGAATGTCTGTCTTGAAAAGCCTCTGTACATTCATAAAAAAAATAAATAATAATAATAATAAGAGGCAGAAAAAAGCCTTAGTAGCAGAAATGACAAATACTTTTGGAAGTATTCCTAATCAAATTTGAGCTTTTCAATTTTATGACTGAAGAATTTTAGGTAAGCAAAAAACCCTGAGGAGACTTAGGGGTGATTATTGCTCTGGCTTTTTTTTGTTCTCCCATGTGGGTTGAAGGAAAGCTTTGCTTTTTGCACAGTTCTTGTTGAGCCTCTGGAATAGAAAGCAGCCTGCAAAGGGAAGAATTCTAACAAAATTATCATTTTCTTTAAGCAAGCTTATACTGGAGCTCTTTTCCTAAGCAGTGTTTTCCCAGTTCAGCTTCACAACCTCATTTTGCAGGCCTTGTCCAATACTTTCAGTTTATAATAACTTGTAGTGAAAGGACAAGGGGCAATGGTTTGAAATTGGAGATGAGTAGATTTAGACTTGATATTAGGAAAAAGTTCCTCCCCACGAGGGTGGTGGAACACTGGCCCAGGTTGCCCAGGGAGGTGGTTGAGTTCCCATCCCTGGAGGCATTCCAGGTGAGGCTTGCCAGGGCTCTGGGCAAGCTGATGTAGTTGGGGATGTCCCTGCCCAGTGCAGGGGGGTTGGACTAGATGAGCTCCAGAGGTCCCTTCCAACCCAAATGATTCTGTAAAGTGATAAAGCCCACTGTCTTAGTCTTAAAATTGTAGCCATCCAGTGTTTCACTACTATCTCATCTTCACAGTGTCCCTGTGAGAAAGATATAGCATCAGGGTCTATATTATGGATGGGAAAGAGCACAGACACAAAACAAAGAGACCATGTGGCAGGTACTTCTAAGTTTGCACTGAGGTCATTGTACCTGCACATAGAGCTATTTGTTTGCTCCCAGTGCAGGTACTTGGAGTTGCAGAACCAGGAATTCATTCTGTTACCCATCATAATCTGGTGTGGAGAAGGATCTGGGGGTGCTAGGGGATAGTTGATTGAACATTAGCCAGCAGTGTGTCCAGGTGGCTAAGAAAGCTAACAGCATCTTGGCCTGGATCAAAAATACTGTAAGCAGTAGGAGCAGAGAAGTGATCATCACTCTGTACTCAGCACTGGGGAGGTCACACCTGGAATCCTGGGTTCAGTTTTGGGCCTCTCAGTACAAAAAGGACACAGAGGCATTAAAGTGTGTCCAGAGAAAGGCAACAAGGCTAGGGAGGGCTCTGGAGCACAAGTCTTATGAGGAGCAGCTGAGGGAATTGGGGTTGTTTAGTCTGGAGAAGAGAAGAGTAAGGGGACATATTATTGCTCTCTACAACTCCCTGAAAGAGGTTGTAGTGAGATGGGGGTAGGTCTCTTCTCCAGGGTTAACAGTGAGAGGATGAGAGGAAATGGCTTCAAGTTGCAGCAGGAGAGGTTTGGATAAGATATAAGAAGAAATTTCTTTACTGAAAGGGTTAAGTCTTGGAATAGGCTGCCCAGGAGGTGTTGGAGTCACCATCCCTGGAGGGGTTTAAGAAACATTTAGATGTGGGACTTAGGGACATGGTTTAGTGGTATGTTAGTGCTAGGTATGGTTGGACTTGATGATCTCAGAGGTCTCTTCCAACCTTAATGATTCTGTGATTCTATTGAGGCAGAGTCTAGTTTCCTTTTTCACTTTTTTTCCTGAGTGTAATTGGTCTTAATTCTAACCTATTATGTTAGACACACCTCGAGATGTGAATAAAGACCTAGCTCCTCAAAGGTATATAAGACACTTAATTTCTACTGAATTATTTAAGTAGATTTTCAACACTCCCAACTCTGTGAGTATCATGGTGTTTATGATTTAATCATGGCCCTAAATGCCAAGCAGGGGACTGGTTCCATCACCAATGCCTGAGATTAATGCTGTTGCAACCTGATCATCCTAATGAGGTTTTTCTTCCTAGCTCTTTTGGCAGAGGAACTTAGAGATGGCAGGGTTTACACACTTTTAAAACTTGCAGATTTGACTAAAATGATTCCTGCTGCAACTGAAAGCATCTCTAGAAATGTCTCATCTCTTAGCCACCTGTAAAGCAAAGTTGTATGTTTTTCCCAGCATTAGACCAGGGCTTGTCTGGTAGCATGAGTTTGATCTAAATATTTCTGCAAATGGGTATAGTATAGTCAGTTGGAACAGTAAAAGACCTGCACACAATATTTTGCTGGGTCCACCCTCAAAATGTACTTTTCTGGAACAGCAGCAGAGCAAAAAGTAGAGCCTGAAATCCAAAAAAAACCCCAAAGTACATTATATTTGATTTTTTTTTTTTAACTTCAGAGTCAGGTTTTCTGAAGTCTTCTCCCCCCCTCCCTTTGGCACATTTATTGCAGTAAAAAAAAAAACAATTGAAACAACAAAAAAACAACTGAACAACAAAAAAAGAAGACAAAAATATTTCCTTTTAAAAAACATGTTTCCCACTTCTTGCTCTAATAATTTATCCACATGACTTGGATTCAGCAAGACTACCAGAGGAATGACCTTGTTCAGTACTTCAATTTATGTTTCCATCTTCAAGAATTTGAGGTGGCTTATGAGCCAGCAAATGTAAAATACAAGAACACATCTTAANTCTGGGCAAGCTGATGTAGTTGGGGATGTCCCTGCCCAGTGCAAGGGGGTTGGACTAGATGAGCTCCAGAGGTCCCTTCCAACCCAAACCATTTTAGGATTCCATGATTCTTGGGGAAATCTCTGATTTAGAGTGAGAACATTTAAAAGTAGTACACCAAGAGGCAAGACTTGGTTGACCATCAAGGCTTTGTTGACTCTCAAGACTTGTTTGACCATCAAGACTTGTTTGACCATCAAGACTTGGTTGACTCTCAAGACTTGGTTGACCATCAAGACTTGGTTGAACATTGAGACTTGGCTGAACATCAAGACTTGGTTAAGCAGCATAATTATATGTCTAATTTCAAGTAAAGTAGAGGGGCCCTTGACTTACACACACTTCTGCATGAGGCCATGTATATCCCAGCTGAATCTGTACAATGAGAAGTTTTCTATTACAAGATGTGAAAGAGATATTTGGAGTAATGTCAGAAAGAATATTTAGATGTTGTAGACAGATTGTATGTATTGAAAAATGCATTGTGTGTGAAGATTTGAAGAGGGGGAAATACTTCCTCTTCCCCTAAATAACTATTTTATCGAAAAAGGAAGAATGAATCATATTTTTTTATTGATTGTCCCAGCTGTGGTGCTTCTCCCTTCTCAGTCCCACATATTTTAGCCCAAGTATTGAACATTTTCTGGCTTTGCCTTGAATAAATTCAAGATGACATTTTTGATGTGAAAGCCAACACTTCTATTTTGTCTTATGCTGCTTTCAGCAGAAATGTGTGGTGATTAGCATACCTCCAGAGGAACATATCTGTTTGTCACTAATTATGATTTTCTTCCTAGCTATTCTGCTGCAGAATCATAAATGATAGGATCATTTTAGCATCCTATATGGGGTGTTTAATTTTTTAAGCTAAACTGTGATTATATTCCACACAAATATAATCTATTGGCCCACAGGGAACTTTGATAAATGAAATTCTAATTTATATAATTCTGCATAGAAGGCTAGTCTATTTGTCAGAAAAGAAGAGAGCAGGGCAAGCAGAAATTGAGACAATAAACTCACAGGACAGCAAAGCCATGCTGCAGAATTTCTGAGTCTTTTTTTCCTGCTACATGAAAGGATGAAAGCTGAGCAGTCAAAAAATGCATGAACAAAAATAGAAGGAATACTTGGTGCAAATCGTTGTGTTATTGAATAAGGCAATGAAGTGTTCAGCAGAGAAGCCACATGCATTTGAAGGATTTTTCAAGCTTTTATGTGTTTATAACAACACTGCCTGGGATAGATGGAGAGGAATTGGTTTGGGCTTTATGTTTTAGTGTGAAGTAGAATGTGACATGAGTGCTTTGGCAGGCATCATGCTACCTTTGATCAGCAATATTTCACTGTTGCTTAAGCAACGTCTCTCCGCTGAGAGGCAAAGCTCAAGTCCTGAATCCTTTTTAGTTAATGCCATGAGTTCTTGGGAAGAGTGGCTTTCATATGCTGCCAGCTGCAGTGTGGCCTCTCATCTTGTGCCTCTCTAAGAGCTCCCACCTCTTTCACATGTGTAAAGTACTTTTAAGATGCCAGTATGTACAACATTGCAGAAATACCTAGTCTGTTAGGACTGAGGTTAACTTGTACTTCAGCAGCATCTCACCACAGTGATAGTTCTGAGGAATAAATAAATCCCAACCCTTCTTTTTCTTCTCTTGCTTTGTTTCATCCCAATAATGACTGCTTTCTCTGAGGTGGATCAGACAGAACATCTAAGGGAGCTAGAGTAGTGGAATGGTGTGAAGCAACAAGCACACTCTGCTGTGCAATAAGGGAGGTAACATCTGTCCCAAGACAGCTGTTTCTAGGCCCTGCATCACCCACTAGGTGAAACTATCTGTGTGAATGTTGGAGCAGATTTGTGAGGGAAATCATAGAAGTGTGATGCCATACAAGAATTTGTAAAATAGAGATGTGGAAGGTAATTCCTTGGCACTGTGTGAAGCTTGCTTTAAACATGAGGAAAACTAAAGACAAGATAGAAAGAATTAATGTGGTGTTTTTAATTTGTTTGAAAACCCAGCAGCATTTGTTATGTCCATGAAATCCCTGATGCAATCCAAATTAAACATAGGTAATAGAATCCCTCTGTTACTGTGCAAAAGGTTTCTAAACATATACATGTGATCATATATATTGAAAACCTCTTTTTCTATTTTTCTTGCTAGCAGATCAGCAGGAGATTAAAAAGATGAAATTTATTCCTTTGCCATGCTAGAAAACAACTTCTAAAAGTTGTAGGTGTGTTATAGAGTATCTTACACTCTGCTTACATGCATATTAGAGCAGACTGACACAGTGAAAAAGAAATTCCATGTTATGACCTTGTTTTAAAGTTCAGGCAGTCCTCAAACTCATTCCCCATACCTCCTTGTCATTCCACCTTCCTTTGTACTAAAGGATTTGGCTGCCTTTCCAGAACAGTTTGTAGATGGACTTCTAAGTGCAAATGATTTGGTGGTGGAACTGTGTGTTTGTCATTCCTGATAGAGTGGATGATGTAAGATTTCAGCCTAAAGGTGATACTGCAATAGAGGACCATACAAATAATAAATGCTGATAATTAATCAGAACAGTCTAAGCATGAAAAACAGCACTGCCAAGCTCCTGCAGGTGCCTCTTTGTGACATGAAGAGTTCACCTTGAGGATGAATTGGCAGTTTATTCTCCATGCCCGTGCAATTTCCAGTCTCCCTGAGAGGCTCTATTAGCAGCAATTGTGTTTGTAATTTGTAGGCATGTCAATCACCTAATTTCATACAGGCCACTGAACAATTATTAGAAGGCAACAATTTGGGTTACTACTGACCCAGGCTGAATTTCAACTGGTAATTTACATCTGAAAGACTCCATATGGTATTGCAAAGTCCCTGAGCCTGCAGTTTCCAACTGTTTATTTAATTCAGGTATGCTTATTAGATTTTACACACATTCACACAGTCTACACAACTTACTTTGTATATCCAAATGGAGAAATGCCATTGCATGTGGAAAGCATAGTTTGCTAAATTAATTTGTGGGATACCTAGGACATTAATCAAAAATGTTGGTGATTTAAGAGCATCCAAGTAGCTTTCCTGGTTTTGTTGCTTCTTGTTTTCAAAGTGGGGGCTGTAACTCTCAATCCTTGGAAGTATTTCATGGAATTAGAGAATGGTTTGGGTTGGAAGGGACCTTTCAAGGTCATCTAGTCCAACCTCCCTGCAGTGGGCATGGACATCTTCAGCTAGATGATGTTGCTCAGAGCCTCATCACAGAAGGTTTCCAGGGATGAGGCATCTACCACCTCTCTGGGCAACTTTTGCCAGTGTCTCAGCACATTCAGTGTAAAAAATTTCTTCTTGCTATCTACTCTAAATCTCCCTCTTTGAGTTTAAAATCATCACCCCTCATCCTGTCCCAACAGGCCCTCCTGAAAATTGTGTCCCCATCTTTCTTCTAGACCCCTTTAACTACTGAAATATTGCAGTAAGATCTTCCTGGAGCCTTCTCTTCTCCAAGCTGAACAACCCCAACTCTCTCAGCCTTGAGGAAAGCATAGAGGAGGTGTTCCAGCTCCAGCCCTCCTGCCCTCATAGGAGAGGTTTTCCAATTTCATGGATGCTTTTGCCCTCATTTTTGCTCTGTTTCCCAATCTGACTTTCTGCCCAGCTACACAAAGCTTGATGCTGGAATTTGTGCCTGGGAGTACTGGTGAATGCTGGGCCAGGAGTGCTGCTTTGCCAGCAGCATGACAGTCATACAAGTTCACCCTTCCTGCAGCCTGGGCTGGGGGCCCAGATCCTGAGAGTTGTTTTCCAGCAATCATCCTCTGAATCCTAGTGAAGGTTGACCCTGGGCATGGAAAAGGTAGTAAGGTTCAGAGGTTCAATTTTGCTTGAGCAGATGCTGTACAGTTTGGATTATTGACTTTATTGCTTGTTCAAGTTTTTAATCCTGGGAGAACTGCTAAAGTATTTGGACACCTGGGAGTGTGGTGAATACTCCTGACTTCTTGAATGCATTTCCCTTCAGTGCTTTTTCTGGGATTAACAACTTGAACTAAAAACTCACATTATATCAGATTTTAGGGAAAGTCCTCATTCTTTGCCTAGCTAGAAAATCCACAAGGGAGCAGACTTTCTTAAGGTTTCTCAGTCCTTTCAGTTATCAACCAGAAAGTATAAAGAGGCACAAAGAAATGAAATTGGACTAAAACTTCCCATACATACCAGAGATTTCTACACTTGACAGTGGGAAGTTCACTTTGTTGTATTGTAACAGTCTGTGCTCAGCCTTGTGTGAGACAAAGTATGTTTGGCCCAGATCTCCAAGAGCTAATCAGCAAGCTGGGAATTAAGGAGGAAAGTAAATGCTTTGCTGCATTAGCCTGGGGGCTTAGAGAGCATGTTTTACAGAAGTGAGCCCCACAAGTACTTAGGAGGATCTTGCCTCCATCAAACCATGAAGAGTCCAGACAGCCAGGTCTAGTTCATAAGTGTAATTCTACTTTTGGGAACTGCAATGGGCTCTGCACTTCACTAACTTGCAGGAACAAGACATAAACTTCCTCCTCCCCAACCTCATCAAATGTTCAGAAGCTTTGCAAGCATTGAAAAGACAAGAAGCTCTACCAGAAATCTTGTCCAAGAAACCTGAACCAAGTCTATACAGCATGGACAGCTGAAGGCAGAGAACTATTGGAAAGAAAGATCCCATTCTCATACAAGTGTCTTCAGAAAGAGAGAACAAGAGGAGTGAAATACACAGAAAATATGATATATTACAATAGTTTCTAAAAAGAACATGTTCCAGAGTTTTCTTCAGCTGTCAGTAGCTGTTTCAGTTTGTTGAGAAATGATGAGGCAAAAGGAAATCCTTTCATATATTTTCAGGGTCCTTTTTTTTTTTCCCCAGGTATTATCTAGTGACACACAAGATAATACACTGTATCCAGGCAGAAGCACTACAAAAAGATCAAACATTCCACTTCAAATACTTTGATGCTACCATGGGCGAGAAGAATAGCGGAGAAGAAGTAAAAGGACACTTTAAAATAGGATTGAGGAAAGAGAGAGATTATACATAGAGCTGCTATAAATTACTGCTGGTAAAGCTGAGAAATCCCGAAATGCTAGAGATATAACAATCTGGTAATGCAAGGAGAGATTTAAACTCCAGTGAACAACCATTCCTCCTCCTCTGCTTACCTGGAGAAGCATAGTCCCTGCTGTTCACCTGCTAGTCTCAGGAGGAAGAGAAACATCAGGTGGTCTACATAAAATATATGCATGATTATATTAGTTTGATCTAAGTGTGAATGCAGCCATGGAAGTATTGAGGGGCAAGCCTCATCTGCCTCATAAAATAAAACCACCAAAAGCCACAACTCATAGTTAAGGTATGATAAAGTTAAACACAAATGACCTTTTCACTTGTTTATGTTCTCATGAATCTAGAGTGTCACTTTTTTAACAAGTGGATAATAAGCTTTCCTAATAATTTCCTTAATATTGTAAATTGTTAATGCTCATTTCTGTCAGACTCAGAGCTTCATCTGAGATAAAGCATCACAACTGTTTCTTCCATCCATCCATCCATCCATCCATCCATCCACCCATCCATCCATCCATCCACAACACATGGCTACACTGCATCTTCTTTCCTTCATTTCATTTGAGCACCTCAAATACTCTTTTATATACAGAGGTAGATATGAATAAATAAATTAAAATTAAATAAACCAAACCAAAATAGAATAATGAAGACTTCCTATGATTTTCCAGTTAGGCTTAGTTAAGAAATATAAGAAGTTTTAGGAGAAAACTAATTTTGTTTAACTTAATCAGCCAGCTGGAACATTAAAGCAATGAAATCTTTAGGGGTTCTACCTCAATTTTCCCCTGCTTATTGTGACCTATCCAAAGTGTTCCTTGGCCTTAAGATGCAGTGGTAGTGAGTGTGTGATGATTTCAGCAAGGAATGGCAGGAGACAAACTGTATTGAACCTTATCCTCAGTCACACGTAGGAAGTGTAAGAAGGGCTGCATGTAAATGAGAGCTCTTTCATATGCTGTCTTAATATACCATAATACTCTCAGGCTGTTATTCCCTGCATATTCTGACTTTTAATAAAACAGGCATTTTGATAGCTGTCTGTTACATCTTCCAAATGAAGTAAGACCCTATAAAAGCAGTGTGTCTTAGATAGAAGAAACAGGATTTTGGTTCCCATATTCTACTAACTTTTTGTATCCATGTCAATAAAGTGTTTCTTCTAGATATTTGAAGAACTGAACAAAAGGTCCTGTGGAGCAAGTCTGAAAATGCCCAGAAAAGATTAAACTGCAGGGCCAGATTCATGCTGCATTTAGTTTCCCCATCTCCCATAGGACAATGATCCAAGAATCACAGACTCAGAGACTGGTGAGGGTTGGAATAGAGATTATCTAGTCCAACCCCCTGCTAAAGCAGGGTCACCCAGAGCAGGTTGCCCAGGATCATATCCAGGTGGGTTTGGAATCTCTCCAGAGGAGGAGAATTCACACCCTCTCTGGGCAGCCTGGGCCAATGCTCCATTACCCTCACAGTAAAGAAGGTTTTCCTCATGTTCTGATGGAACCTCCTGGGTTCTGGTTTGTGCTCTTTGCCCCATGTCCTGTCACTGGGCACCACTAAAAAGAGCCTGGTCCCATCCTTGTGCCCCATGTCCTTTAGCTATGGATAATCATTGAGCAGATCTCCTCTCAGTCTGCTCTTCTCCAGGCTAACCAGCCCCAGGACTCTCAGCCTTTCCTCTTTACAGAGAATTCCCTGTTTTCTAACCATCTTCATATCAGATGGAAGGTAGAATATAGAAAATGAGTCCAATGATTAAGNCTTTTCCTTTCCACATTCAACAGCCACATGCTGCAGGACAGTATCAGCGACAAAGCTGTAGCTGGAGAAGCCTTTCAAAGCCATGAGAAAAAAAGAGCCCTCTCTTTCTCGCCTCCAGCAATGCCACCTCGTGCTCTGATCTCTCTGGATTTTACATGCTCCGGTAGGCAGCTGGAGTGCTTGATTGGCCAACTCCAAGGAAACCCAACATACTGCTGGTGACTGTGTTGTCTGCTGTGCAGTTACCACTGTCTGTGTTCAGCACTGAGCCTGTCACCTGATATATCTCTGACAAGCACTGACTTGTGGAATAAAGGCTCTGAGGGAAGATGCTTAACTACCCAAGATCCCATAAGGATCTCACACAAAGGAAAACATCAGTTTTAATGTAATATTCAGAGGCAGGAAGCTTTAGTTCATAGAATCCTAGAATGGTTTGGGTTGGAAGGGACCTCTGGAGGTCATCTAATCCAACCCCCCTGCACTGGGCAGCGACATCCCCAACTAGATCAGCTTGCCCAGAGCCCTGGCAAGCCTCATCTTGAATGCCTCCAGGGATGGGAACTCAACCACCTCCCTGGGCAACCTGGTCCAGTGTTCCACCACCCTCATGGGGAGGAACTTTTTCCTAATATCCAGTTTAAATCTACTCTTCTCCAATTTAAAATCATTGCCCCTTGTCCTTTCACTGCAGGCCTTTGCAAACAGGCCCTCTGCAGCCTTCTTGGAAGTTCCCTTTAGGTACTGGAAAGTTCATGTTTGAAGCTCTTCTCTTGTGTGGTCTGTTACATCATGTTTGTTTTTCTGATTTATCACCATAAAGAGCCTTTGTCAAAAGGAACCCTAGGGCAACCTGCAGCTGAGGAAGATAATACATCAACAGAGGCTAGAAGAAGTGCAAGGGGGTTTCTAAAGCATAAGCATCCTGTGGTGTGCCTGGAGTCTCACAACTCCAGGGATTCATTTATGAATTGTTTGTAAACAGTGAAATGGCTTGTTGGGGTGTTTTGGGGTTTGTTTATTTGGAGAAAAATGCTAAATGAAGATTAAGAAACTTAACTTCCTTTTAACATCAAATAAACTGTCAATATAAAGAGACTGTGCCATCTTGCTAAGGAAAATGGATATTTTCAAATGCAAGGGCCAATAATTACAGTAATGTTCTAGTCCCCAAATCTCTGATTGACAATATCTTCTGATGGCTTTCCATGTCATTTTATAGCTGTAGCTCTAGCTTAGTGCTGCTGCTGAACATTACAGTAAATATTGACTATTTATCTTTGAATGCCTGACAGTGTTATAGTTTTATTCAGAGGCAAACATGAATTTTTTTACAATGGCTTTCTAAAAAACAGATTAATGTAGCACACAAATATATATTATATTAAATGGTACAGTAGGGAGATTATTGAGTCCACCATGAAATTTAGTGCCACCAGTCTCACTTAGAAGGAATGGCTCCTCAAAAAGCCAAAGGCAATTAAGTTTTGCAGGTGCAGCAGAAAATCCCTGAGGTGCAAGAAGAACAGAAAGGAGCACAGAGGTAAAGGAAAGGGAATCAACAGAAGATCTAGCACTGGCACTGTATTTTGGGGTGACATAAGCACATTAATAGGGTATAAGGAGTCTTGTTCAAATCTGAGCTCAGATAGGGTGCATATTACTGAAGGAGTTTGTAACATCTCCTCTTCTGCTGCTCCTAGTGCTGTTTCTCAGGGCTTCTGAATTTTCTATCCAGGCTTGAAGGCTTCTCTACTCACTACAACTCTGCATGTCAGAGCTCACCACAAGCTGAAGAATACTTCTCTTGCAAGGTGGAGGGAAATGCATTCATCACTCTAAACTAAAAATCTGTTTGCTTGATTTTACTTCCTCCTGAGTTTTCTTTTACAGCTTTTAGTCAGCAGAATTGTGCTAAATCTGACACTGAGTGCATTTTTTGTGTGTGTGATGTGCTTATACAAGTTGATCAAGTCTGATAGCATCTGATCTAAGTGCCTTGGGAGTGTTGTTTAAGTGGATATGACAGAGACTTGAGGAGTGACCTCCCAGGACATCCACTGGTCATACAATAGTAAATATGCAATTCTGGTTTTCTCCATCTCAGAAATCCTACAGTAGAAAATAGTCTGAGAAAAGGCAACAAGGATTTTAAAATACCAATATCCATCTGAAAAATAGCTAAATTAGAGGATACTTCTGACTGAAAGAGACATGTGCAGGCATGAGTATGAGCAGATTTAGGGTGGTAGAGAGTGGGCCTGATTGCTTGCTGAAACATTCCTTACAGGAGATCAGAGTTGGAAGGGGTCAAAAGAAGACAGCATATAGGTGGGTTGAGCAGTCTGCAATGTGGAGTTTAGTTGTGGCAATGCTTGCCAAAAGATGTTGCAATTATTTAAGTTTACATGGATCCTGGAGAAAGCTGGTGAAGGTCACGTAAAGCAAACCCTTCAGGGATTTCTAAATATGTAGAAGGCATATCTGGCTCAGGAATTACTTGAGCTGCAAAAATGTAGAGGGATAGTTTAGGGAAAAGCATATGCTAACTCTGTTCTTATACTCTTGAAAGGCACTTCTGTTCTCTCTGACAGATGGACACAAGGTTAAAAGGATCTGATCAGACCAATGATGACTCTTCTTGTATTCTAGCATGCAGGTGGGAAGAAGTCATCCCATTTTAGGGTCTGCCTGGATTGTCCAGGATTACTAGGCTGGTTTGAACACATAGAATCATATAAATGTCTAGGCTGGAAGAGGCCTTTGAGATCATCAAGTCCAACTATTAACCCAACGCTAAACCATGTGCCTCAGCACCACATCTATACATCTTCTCAAAGCCTCCAGGGATGGTGATTCCACCACTTTCCTGGGCATCCTGTGTCAAGGCTTGGCAACCCTTTCAATGAAGAAATTTTTCTTAATGTCCTATCTTAAACTCCCCTGGTGCAAGTTGAGGCCACTTCCTCTTGTCCTATCATTAGTTATTTGGGAGAAGAGATGGATCTCCACCTCACTCCAACCTCCATTTGGGTAGCTGTAGAGGGAAGGCAGCAAGAACAACAGAGGCAGTAAGAAGCAACTATGATTCAAAACAACACTGAGGCATTAAATCACAAAATCATAGAATATTCATGGTTGGAAAGGACCTCTCAGATCACCAAATCCAACCAAAAATGATCAATAGCTGTTGCATACTGTCAGAGGAAAAGGAGCAACAAAGACCATACCTGCAGTGGAAAAACAGACAGTAAAAAGCTGCCTGAGAGTTTAAACTGCCTGGGAATAGAAGAGTTTTAAACAGCACTTCACTCTGCCTTTGCTAGCAATGGATGTCAGCAAAAGGCAGAGATTCAGAAGGTAGTCTTCTTTCTAACAATAGCTAGCTCTGAAGCTCTTGATGTGTTTAATAGCTTCCACTTAACTCAGCAGAATAGACTGACTGTAAAACTACTAGAAATATTTGAAGATTCCTGCATTCTATAGGAGCATTAAATCAATGGAGAGACTTTTCTCCCCCTCCCCCTCTTTTTTTTTTCCTTGTCTTTTTTTTTTACTTTTTTAATAATATGGGAAAAATACAAGCCTTGAATATGGCACTGAGGCTGAAGAGACAGTTTGGCTATCTGGAATGGTGAGAGGAAGTGCTAAGATATGAAATGAATATACAAGCAATGACAGAGTATGTGTAATGTACCCAAAGACCTAATGGTATGAGGTCAGATAGGTTTTCACAGATAGGATAGACAATGTAAAAGATTAAAAGGTTACAATGAGTTATTCCTTCATTTTAAACTGAACTTTAGCAGGCAGTAAAACAAGTAAAACTCAGTCAGTCAGAACTGGCTCAGATAAGATTAAACAAATAAATCTTGGTGTTTATTGTATGTGCCTATTTCAACTAAATGTATGTGTAAACTAGACACGCAATTAGTATGTCAGAAGACAAAGTTTGAACAGTATAAGGAAAAACAAAATAAAGAAATATTACATGTCACTCTGCTCCAACATACAGTGAGACTTTGGCCTTTTCAGGAAAAATAGCTGTATTCAGTTTTAAATGTATTGTAATCCCTGTAATTTAAAGATATCAGTATTGGATGGAAGTGAGCAGACACAATTTATTTCCCCTAGTAAAAGCCTGGACGTGCTATCCTGACAAGCATGGCTCTTTCATACAGCATTTGACAACAATTTAATAGAGCAAGAAGCCTAGAAATCCTTATTGTCCCTCTTGATCTGATATAAATGCCCTGGCTCATCTGAGACAATATGTGTGCACCCAGGGCCAGAGTTAATGCTACATGTGAGGACCTCCAAAGAAGTAATGAAAACTATTATCAAGGTGTGCCTCACACGATATCATCTTCAGATCTCAGAGTGCAGAATGCTTTATTGAACCAGCCATTCTGCTGTTGCCTGCAAGAGAGAATAATCACCTTTTGCCTGTGTGGCAGGCATTAAACAAGAGCAAGTGAATTTTCTGCAATTCTGCTAATATTTTAACAGAGTTTCATTGACCCATGTAAAAGAAGAGGTTTTCCTGAAAAGGAATACTTTCAGAAGATGTATTTCATGTAATCATAGAATCCTAGAATGGTTAGGGTTGGAAGGGACCTCTGGAGCTCATCTAGTCCAACCCCTCTGCACTGGGCAGGGACATCCCTAACTAGATCAGCTTGCCCAGAGCCCTGGCAAGCCTCACCTGGAATGCCTCCAGGGATGGGAACTCAACCACCTCCCCGGGCAACCTGGTCCAGTGTTCCACCACCCTCGTGGGGAGGAATTACTTTCTAATATCCAGTTTATTCTCTTTGGAATTGGTAGGGAAGGGGTGATATGGGCTGTAGAAAGCTTACCTGAGAGCATGACAGCACTGGACTTTCACCAGTGTAGAGAGTTGTTAGTCCTACAGAGGTAAGATTTGAATCTAGAAAACTGGGGAAGCCATTGCTTTTAGGGAAAAGTAGTTTCTACATTCTTTCTATCCAAAAGCTGTTAAGCCAGAGCAGAACTAGTCTCATTTCTTGTGCTGGTGTTGATAAAATTAAGCAGTTTTTCTTTTCAAAGTAAAACCTTGTCTTCAAATTAAAGAATCCAGTCATTTATGTTTCCATTGACAGGAACTTTGTCATGGGATAAAGGTTTAATCCCCAATACTCTGTGAATTTTAATCAGTTTAAATCTTTGCCTGAGAACAGACATTTCACAATCAATGGATTTCAGTAAACTCTGGTGGGGGGGGTGGAATGGCATTAAAGCAAGCAGTAATGCTTTTCTGGTTTCCCTCTTTGCTACTATTGGTTTTCTGTTTTATTATTAAGAATCTTGGCATGAGACCCAGATCTTTTTCTCTTGCTCTTGATGACTTTTCCTCGTGTGAATTTCTAATCCTCTGTTTGTGACAACATAATCATTTCCACAGCAGCTAATTGCAGTATTTGTAACTGCTGATTAGAACTACAGGTGGGAGTGTGTAGTAAGGATCTACTGAATTAAAAACAAAACAAGTCCCAGACAAGCCAAAATGCATGACAGAGAACAGAAGTGTTTTCACAATTGTGTTTCCAAAGCAATTCTTTTGTTTTGTTATGTAAAAAAACCCAACATAACAGCCTTTTGGTGACTCTGCTCTGCCCTGGTGAGGGCACAGCTGGAGTATTGTGTTCAATTCTGGGCTCCCCTGGTTAAGAGTGATAGGTAACTTCTGGAGAAGATACAGAGAAGGGCTACTAAAATTATTAGGGGACTTGAGCACCTCCTTTCTGCAGAGAGGCTGAGAGAGCTGAGGCTGGTTAGCCTGCAGAAGAATGAGGGGGGATCTTATCAATACTTGTAAATATTTAAAGGGTGGGTATCAAGAGGATGTAGCCAAGCTTTTTACCGTACTGCCTAGTGACAGGACTAGAGGTAATGGTTCCATCTTAACATGAGGAGGAACTGTTTTCCTTTGAGGCTGGTGGAGCACTGGCCCAGGCTGCCCAGGGAGGTGCTGGAGTCTCCATCTCTGGAGATATTCCAAGCCCAACTAGACACATCCTGTTCAACCTGTTCTAGGTTCTCCTGCTGCTGCAGGGGGAGTTGCACTAGATGATCTCCAGAGGTCCCTTCCTACCCCTGACACTCTGTGATTGTGTAACTTTGTTTATCATGTTTTCCTTATGCGAGTGATGTTTAGTGTGATCAGAATAGTAGGGGTTTTGTTTCATTGTTTTCTTCACTGTTTTGGAGTTTTTGTTTGACTTTTTTGTTTCTTGCCCTGCAAGGGCTGCCTATGTTGGCATTGTCCCATCTGTGGCTTACCTGTATTTTCTTCCTCCTTGCCTGCCAGGCTTGAACCATCCTTTCCCACCCAGCCAAGGCAGCCCCTGAGCTGGATCAAACATAACTGGGAACACAGCTTATCCCATTACCTAGGCTTTTAAGTCAGACTGCTCTTCACATTCTTCCTAAAGCTGCAGTTGCAGCACTTTTTGGATATGTTTTATGCATTGCAGCCTGGAATATTTCAATCAGAAATGGATGGGATAATTATGAGAAAAAGTGTTTCAGAGGCAGCAGCAGCTCAGAAGCTGCTGTTTTAGCTCTGAGCATGAAGGATGGACTTTCCAGAGCTAACTGTGAAGCTCTTCCTCCCTGCAGTGTATTTTCTTCCTTCAGATTGCATAAAGGCTGCTATACCCAGCAGGAAAGATTAAAAAGGGCTGTGACAGTCTATCCCCAAGTGAAAAATAGACTGCAGGCATCAGAACTGTTAGACCTGGCTTAGAAAAAGCAAAACTCTGCTTTTCCTCATTCTTTGTCTTGATCCAAATTCAATCTATATTTCTTTGATGACTGTAAATGCTTATTCAGAACATTTGGTGCAGGGAGCAGTTTTAATGCCAGGGTTTGTGCTGTGGAAGAGTAGAAAATTTGTGATTAACTACTCTTTTTTTTTTTTTTTCCTGTCCTATCACTTTCAAGTAGCAAATAATGGTCTCAGTTAGGAATTTGGTTATTAAGTGAAAGCTTGAAGATATGAACAGGTTCATAATAAAATCAGCTTGAACACGCTGAAGGAATTTTTTCCTCCAACTTTTATTTAACTGGCTCTAACCTATGAAAATCACCTCAAAGTCAATACTATTGATTATATTTCAGCAGTCATTGCAGGAACAGTTTGACATGAAGTGCCAGCTTATCAGACTTTGCTTTAGATTATGTTTGTCAGCACTATAATTTAAGATAAATTTTTTAACATGGCTCTGAAGCTTCATTTGCCACAACTTTGAAGATTTTAGTCATTAATGAAATATGTGTTCCAGGCAAAGGCATTGTGGGTTTTGTGGTGTAGATAAACCCTTTCTACTCCAGAGTCATAACTGCAGAAATCTGGATATACCCTGAAAATATTTCTAATGGCAATATGCATGCACATGTGTGTGAATCAATTCAGATAAGCCCATGACCCCTTTTTGTATTCACTTCCAGTGAATGACTGCAATGACCAATTAAACAAGATTTTAATCTCAATTACAGACTATTTTGAAATTGATTGGATTTATTTTTCCACCTAGAGGGTCAAGAATTTTCCTGTAGTAGGAGCTGTGAACTTGTCTGATGGAAGAAATGCTCTCCAAGGGAATGAAAGTGAATATTTGGTTATATAAAAGGAAGTAATTTGAAACTGTAATTGTGAAGCAACTGAAATTGCCTTTGCTCCATAATAGATGAAATCAACTGCAGGTAACCAAATGTAAGAAGGGAAAAAAAAACCTCAAATAGTCAAAATTGCTGCAGACAAAAGCATGGACTAAATGCATCAGTGTTGTTCTTTCTGCTTGTCAAAGAATGGTCACAAGTAATATTGAGACTACTGTTCTGTCAGACTGTGCTAGTCCTCACAGAACAATCAATGAAGTGAAAAAATTTACTCAGGGAGATGGCAGCATATTCTTTTGATGAAAACTGGGGAAATGCTGCTACTTCTGTATCCTGACCTGCTGTCCTGGAGTGAACTAACCACCTTATCTTTCTTTATTGTTTATCTCTTTCATACTGTTGTACCATTTAAACTTAGATAAATCTGTTCTTAGAAATCCACTGTCTGCGTGCCTGGTGTTTTTTTATCTTTTATTGCTGTCCCTGAACACAGCCAGTCTAGTGAGGGCTGTGGGGAAGAGAAGGCATTCTGAGAAGTCTTCTCAAAAAGATTGTTCTTTTGACCCTAGCTTCTGGTCAAACCAGGACACCTGCCTGCCTGCAGACACAGTGATTTGCCTCTGCAGTGGACTTGCCAGCAAGTTTCTTCATGACCTCTTCCTGCCTGACCTAACCTTGCCTATGCCTTAGATGCTCCAGAGGGTTTCCCCATGGGACATGGAACCCATAGGAGATCTCCTTCCCTCAGTTCTACCTCTGAATCTCACTCCTTTTATCCTGCCAAGAAGCATTGTCTTTTAGAATCCAGCAAGTTATTATTGTTATCCAATTATTTCTTCCTCATTTACACCCTTCCTGAAAAAAAACAAACAAAACCAACCCAACTTATTTCTTTGTGGAGATCTCCACTCCTATATCTTTTGAACCCTTAAACCACTGCGAGTGGGTAAGCTCATACTGTGTGATCACCTAAAAACAAAAGTGATGTCATATCATGGATGAGTTCCCAATTCAAACTGCTCCACCTCGAATCCTCATGGGATATCTTCTCTAGGATCCCCCTCCATAACTTTTGAAACTATCCAAGGACAAGACTGACCATCTGCTGGTTAGCTTAGGAGTGTAGTGCTGTGCTTCTGGTCTTTATTTCTTCAGTCCACTGAACTGCAACAGCCAGCTGCTGAAGTAAGTGCATGAAGTGGTTTGTCCTTAAGCCCAAGCATGGTACCTGGGAGAGACAGCAGTGAGAAGAACTTGTACTTGCTTCCACAAGAATGAGATTCATGTTACTCCCTTGTGAAATGTTACTGACATCAAGGGTAAGAAGGGCAGTATTGTTTGTCCAGCTTGTAATCCTTCTGGCCAGTTCTTTCCCAGCATCTCCCTGTCCATTCTACCTCTTCCCTGACAGAATCACAGCCTCCTTCTACTTCAGGCTCTACTATGTATGAAGCGAGAGGAAGGAAGACACCTGCATGGTGCAGGTGACCTGCTCCTTGGTAGAATGAGAGGAGTCCATGAACATAACAGAAAGCTAAAACGAAGAGTAATCTATGTGTCCATGTCTGAAAGTTTCTAAGGCAACATTTGAATGTGATATTTAAGCTACAACTGTTCACAGGCAATCCAAATTGTGCTGGTTTGAGTTAAAACAGAGCTAATTCGCTTGAGTGGTTTTACTTCTCAGCTCAGTGTCTTCTCAGT
The DNA here is from genome assembly GCA_013396975.1 of Bucco capensis. Lineage (NCBI taxonomy): Eukaryota > Metazoa > Chordata > Aves > Piciformes > Bucconidae > Bucco > Bucco capensis. The sequence continues at coordinate 43,160 of VWZO01017526.1, forward strand.
GAGGCATTTTCTGAAGGTCACAGCATGTTCTCACAGACAATGTCTGCTGCTAGCAGTGACAACACTTGATGGGGAGAGTTACTACCAAGAGTTGGGCTGCAGAAAGGCTCTTGCTTAGATTTGCTCCTCTGCAGACCAAGGTCACTGCTAAATCTTGTGTCCCACATTGGGATGCAGGAAGTTTGAGGTGGCATCTATGGGGAGGAGGGGACAGGAAAGGTGACCCTAAACTAACCACCAGGGATTCCATCCCATGTACATCATATACAGGATAAAACTGAGGGATCATGAAGGTAAAGCCTCTTCTTCAATGGCTACGGTCTGAGGAGGACTCTGTTCATTCTGCCTTCTATCCTAATCCATGTGTTCCTGAATCCAATTCCAGAATCCAGCTCCTGAATCTAGTTCCCCTCTGCCCCTGAGGCCAGTCTAGGACTTCCCAAGTGCTGCCACAGCATCAGTGGTGATGGTGATGTCAGTGCCATCAGGGGGTTGCATTCCATACTGGGTTTGTGTATATCTGTATATGTTTCATTTAATTGTTCTTATTTTCATGAAACATTCATTATTTTCGTAAAACATTCATTATTTTCATAAAACAATGTTTTAATTTTCTTTTCCAACCCAGAAGTCTCTCTCTGTTATTCCCTTTCTTTTCCCCAGCCCTTGATAGAAATAAAAGACCAAGTTCAACTTTCAAATTGCTTGCAGTGCTCAAAAGCAGATGATAAGTGTATCAAAGTCTGTGAAAATACAACATAGTCCATATTTAATTCTGTGTTCTTACCTCCTTTGGACTTATGTGATTTCAGCAGATTGAACCCTGCCACAATATCAGGATTCCTATTAATTGGTATTTCCTATGCTCTGAACTACAGTGCTAGGAGATGTAGTGTTTGCTAACAGTCTAAATAATATATGATCAATGATGTCCCTAATATAATCATGCTTCTAGATAAATTCTTCTAGGGTTTAGGACAAAAAAATGCCCCCAAATTACTGAATATATGTGCCCAGCTGTATTTGACATTAAACAAGGTACAATTATTTCTTTCATTCCTCCAAATGGTCTATGACTAGAAAGATTGAATTTATTGGACAGATTATATTATTGGGCAGAATTAATATGTTTGACTAAAAGCAGATAAGACATCAAGGCAGAGAAGAAGAAAATGAGCATCCTATTTATCAGAATAAAAGCATCTAGACTAGGATTAATCAGTTGTTCAGGAGGCTCTTGAGACACTCCATCACTTTAGACAATTCATTCAACTCATAAAAGCCATACTGTCATTATAATGAGGGCTGAGCAGATTACTGACAACAAATTTTTTAACTTATGAATTTCATGTCTTTGGCTCAACACTTGCCTGTGGATTCTTGAATTTGCCTCCTTGATTTTACTCAGAGATGGGGTTTTCCCCCCTCTTTTTTCCCTTCTTTCCTACTATGATTATACCGTGAGGAAAAGACTAGAAATATTTGACGTTGAACCTGTATTATTAGTTGCAGTTTTTCATATACACAGCCTGAGAATAGTTTTACTTTCCTTTGTGAAAAGACTTATTACTGAGGAGGCCAAAGACCAGCAAGTGTATTTCAAATTGTTAGCACCACAAGGATTTTATGTCACATCTAATATCTAAAACCTGTAAGTTAATGCAGGATTTTTATGGTTAGGTCTCAGGCTTCAGACTTACTTTCTTTTCAGCATCTGCATGTTCTACTCAAAGCTGTGCTTTTCTAATAGCCCCATTCTAGGCTTTCACACTAAGGCAATGTGGAAAGAGGATCCCTTGACCTGGAAAATAGTATGTAGGCTTTATGACAATCATGGTGTGAATATTTGAATGTACTACCTGAGAAATAGTTTCCCTTTTAAGCAGAAGCCATGCAGATTTTCTTGGCAACCACAAAAGGAATAAACAATGTGGAAGAAAATGGGTTTTGAAATTGGAGCCAATGTTAGAACTTATCACAGGGTATTCATTCTTCTGTACTTGAAAAATTAAGTAAGGAACTAAAGGGAAAGAAATGGATGACAGAAAGAGAAAAGCATTGTTTTCACACAAAAGGAGAGTGCTGCTCCTTTTGATTTTTTCCCTTGGAAATCTTACTAATAGGAAATTAGTCCATTTTTCTGTCTCTTCTCATTTGAAGTTTTAATCAGCTTTCTGCACCCTTGTTTGATATCTTCTGGAACTGCTACTTGTTATTTCCCTTTCTAGCCTATCTCCAGAAGTGTGTGTGCTCTCCTTTGGAATCTGTCTAATGGCATCTCAAGTCTGTTTGCTTTTCCCTCTGTTTCCTTTCAGCATATTTGCTATACTCTCTGGTTCTACATTGGCTCTTAAATATGTTTGTCCAACTGATTAGGTGATAGACCTTGATATTTCCTCTTAATTATTGTAATTTCTTTGTGTGTTTGTGTGTGTGTTTATGAAATGATGCTTTAAACCAGTTTGGTATCTGTTCCTTTACAGACACTGGAGCAATAGGAGAGAATCTGAGGGAGAAAAAGAAATATAGCTAAACAACTGGGGATAAATGAATGTGAAAGATTTCTTCAGCTTCAGAATGTTAAGCCTGGAAATAAATTGCAGTTGTGTGCATGTATACATCTGGGGCAGATTTTCTTCTTTAGCCTAGCTTGTGCTAAGTGCTAAGGGCAAAGTAGTGGAAAAGAAAGAAAATTACAAATATTTATTGTCAAGACTGCAGCAAGCGAAGGCAGAAAGAGGACAACTGCAAAGAAGGAGCCAGGAAGAAGATGGATATGGATAGAAATCTGTTTTCCAGCTTATACCAATCTCTAAGGACCATATTGATAAAAAAAGATATAATCACAAATTAGAAACCTAGTAGGGAACAAAATGTTGCTGAGTATTATGAAGTTATCATTACAAAATGAAGAGCCTACTGCATTTCTATCTAACTGAAAAAGAAGAGGAAGAATTTCACCAAGCCAACTTTTCCATTTCTCCAGAAGATGCTGTTTTGTTCATTGGAATTGTGACCGAAATTCCATTTTCTATTCCCTTTATATTTTGGCAGCGAGCTGACACTTTTGTTATTTACATGCATTATGTGGTTATGTTTCATTACACAGCATAATAACATGACACAGCTAAATGATAAAGTCCCTGGTGACCATTTGAAGCAGTACACAGCCCAGGACTGCAGTAAACAGGCTAAATTACAAATTCATGGACTGGTGAATATGACCATTCAGCAATACAGAAATGGTTCATCTTAATGGGCTCTGTGTTCTACTCAAAGGGCATGGGCAATAGGATAGAGTTTTATTTATTTATTTCCAGAAAGGCTGAGCACAAAAGCCCTCAAGGAAAGAGTATACAAATTTATTTAAAGCACAAAGCAGAACGAGTTTGGAGTTGGAAAGAGTTATGCAGACAGAGCGGGGAAAAATCCTGCAGATTTTAGTGTTTTCATCAGTATCTTCTACTGTTACTAGAGAAAAGGAAATGGCACTCAGAAATTAACTTAGTGGTGAAATCCTGAGATTTTTAATAACTGTTTACTCAAAAGACCTCAATCAATTAAAAATAACAGCCCCAGGAGGCCACACATGAGTTTTGAACTGAATTGTTCTGCCTCTACCTCTTGTTCTCCTTGTCATCTCCCCATGCCCATCACCATTTTCATCTTCGGTGTAAAACATGGCACTTTTATTCCTGAATTTTCCTAAGAACTCTAAAACAATTGATGAAACAATGAGATATGTATATTGAGATATGAGATATGTATATGACATATCTCATATGATATGTATGACATATGATATGTATATGATATGTATATGAGATATGTATTGAGATAGGAGATATGTATATGTATATTATGTACCTTTTTTCTTTTATATGAAACAGGAGAAGGCTAAAGGAACTGAGGGGAAAGAAAATATTGTCAGATAAAGAAGAAACATGAACAACCAAAAATTCCCAAGACTTTTATTTAAAATACACTTTGTTATAGGGCTTCTATTTACTATCCATGTGAAGCTACTATTGATCCTAGATGATTATTCTATAATAAGAAGATTTAACATCCCCCTTTCCCATAACAAAGGTGTTTGGTTTTGGTTTTCTCTACAGACTGTGTTTTTTTTCAATCCTCTACTAGATACTGAATGCCTCCTCAAAATAATTGAGGAAAAGTACTAAGAAGACTTTCTTCAGAAAAAAATGAATGAAGAAAGGCTTTGTTTTGCATGAATTATTTGGGTTGTATAAAAAGAGAAGATTAAAGAGCTGCAACCATATGTGTTTAGGCAAAAATAACTTAATTACTGTAGGTTAACTGAGACTTTAAAGAAGTTGTTATGAAAACACCATAGTAGATGGAAAAGGTATTATTATTGTGTTATTAAGAAATGGATAAAAACATCCAAACTGATGTGAAAAGAGACAGGTCAGGAAATGTTTGTATGCATAACAGATTCTCTAAAAGAGGCACATCATTAATCATGAAGACTTCAATTACCTTGGCATAGACTAGAATAACATTCATGAAATAACTATGGAAAGTTATTTTTGGAGATAATATAGAGCTTTTAAATCTACTAAGCAATCAAGAAGTCTGGATGTGACTTTGGGTGTATCCCCAAAAACTTGAGCTATATGTGATAAATGAGATAAAAGCTGGTGAAGATATGATTCTTGTGATCATAGAGGAGCAGCATCAAATTGTAGAGTATTTATAAAGATAGAAGTACAAATATATTAGACTTTAAAAAGGCATCATATGAAGAATATGAAATATATTGTGAATAGTGTGCAGAATATTAAAACCCATTGCTAAACGCATGTTGCACAAAGGGAAGTTACTTATGAAAAGAGGAGAAAAGATGAAGAATCCTTGCATTTTTTCAGTTGTACAACAACATTAAACAATATCTCTGAAGATTCCCAGGTGGCATGGATAGAACTCCATTTCCTTGGCCCATGTACACCAGCTAGAGTTGGTAATGTGTTGAAGGTAAGATTAAAGTAAGAAGAAAATCAGACAAGAAGCAGATTTAAAAGTAAAATGTGTTGCACAGAGAGGATTACACTTAAAAAAAAAAAAAAGTGATAGAAGAAAGAAATGAGAATAGCTACTATGAAGTATACATACCACTAAAGCAATTTGACTAACAGAAAAAGCTTTTATTTTCAGGAATATACAAACCAGGTCTTTTTTTCCTACTTCTGTTTCCTGCTGGTTTTATACGTAATTCCACCACAAGTTAAAAAGCTCAGATGATAATAAGCTACATGTAGACAATTTAAAGCAATGTCTTCATGTAAAGTATATTAGACAGAAAAGGCTGCTATTAGTTTTTATGCCCTACGTGTCTGCTGACTAAAACAACAACAAAAAAGCTGGTTGAAGTGAACAAAACGTATCTTACAGCTCACAAATAAAACAAGAACAGTAGGAGAGCTTTAAGCTATTTAAAGAATTTCATGGACTTTAAAAGCCATTCTCTGTGAATCATGCTGTCTTTACAAACACCCTTGAAAGTGTTTTGGTTGTTGGCTTTTTTTTTTAAGAGGTTGAGAAGTTGAAAAATTCCATCATAAAAACAGTGTATTACCATTTGTGGATAAGCTACAAAAAGATTTCCATATGAGGATAGAACACAGCTCAGCACAGAGTTATATACAAAGCAAGGGAGTGAGTCTCTCACTGTACAGAACTCTATGCTATGAGAAAACTGCTGAGAAAGTGGGTAAAAAACTGAGCAGCAATTAAACTTTCACTACCTTTGAAAAGTCAGGCACAGTCTGAAAATCACTTGGNTGAGGTAAAACCATCCAAAGAAAAGTTAGGGTTTAAAGTTGAAGGTTACAAAGAACCCTGAGACAATGGAAGTCAGTTCCACTGGAAACTAATAGACTTTGTCATGATCTAAATGAGAAAGCTGCAAGGCTCACTGCAACACTACTATTGTCTCACAGATCTTTACAGCAAAAATATTCAGGATGCTGTGATACAAAATAAAAGGAGTTATTGAAAAAAAAAACAACAACCCTGTATTTGTTGTTATATGCAGCTGGGGAAAAGCAGGAAATTGTCCACATCATTTCTAAAAATGGATATCTAAATTGAAAGCTGTTAAAACAGAGGCTGAAGGTCTATACCTTCTGTAACCTAGATGAGGGCACTTTTTGAATGATAGGCATGACCTGCTGTTTGTTGCCAGATTGCATCCTACAAAGGAATTATTTCACAGAATCATAGAATGTTAGGGGTTGGAAGGGAACTAGAAAGATCATCTAGTCCAACCCCCCTGCCAGAGCAGGATCACCTAGACCAGGTCACACACAAATTTCTGGGCAGGATGAGCTTATTAGTCCAGCTAATAGTGCTGAGGTACAAGTTAAGTAGGGGGCAAGCTTCAGTGGAAACTTGTGATGGAAGGATAACACTGCTTTCTTCCTTAGTTGGAGCAGGGCACATGGAGACCAAGATGGAGAGGAGAGAGTCATACGATTATAGCAGGGACATCCCCAACTAGATCAGCTTGCCAAGAGCCCTGGCAAGCCTCACCTGGAATGCCTCCAGGGATGGGAACTCAACCACCTCCCTGGGCAACCTGGGCCAGTGTTCCACCACCCTCGTGGTGAGGAACTTCTTTCTAATGTCCAGTTTAAATCTTCTCCAATTTCAAACCATTGCCCCTTGTCCTTTCACTATATCATAAACAGTCACAATAAATACAGAGCTAGAAAGGTCTACAAGAGAAATATTTTAACTCATATATGCTAACAGTCCAAACAGAAAAGAACGGAATAGTGATCCACAGAGATTTGTAATCAGATAATGTGATATACTTAATAAAAAGGATTTGTTGAGAACTTTATAATCTAGCAATCTACACAGTGTCATCAAGGTGTGTCATGGAGAAGTGTTTGAATTGGGCTAGCCTATGGAATGGAGTGTAAGGGGAGAGAGCAGAAATGTGTTATATATACAGACAAAAGTCTCAGACACAGTTCCTTGGCTTTACAGCCACTCAAGAAATCAGCCTGAATTTTCAGTAGTGCAAATGAGACATATTGCAGAAGGAGAGTTACAGAATCCCAGGTCTCTACAAGACAGATTGATAAAGCATCTTCAACTTCAAAGTGCCAGTTTGTACTTCAACTAGGGAACTCATAACCTGCCTGTCAGTATTGGTTCCACTGCATATATTATTTAGGTTAAGTATCTTTTATATCCTTTGGATTTTGAAAGATTGTATTGATCAAGTTACCTTTTTCTGGAATGCAATTGAATATGTTGGAAGAGAAGACTAGAATGTAGAATAGGTTGTAGGTTTGTTTTGGTCTTTCTTACAATAAATATCAAGAAAAATAGTTAGGGATGTACAAACTGAAGAACTTGATATGCCCTTTCAACAGGTACTTCAAGTTTTAATTTATCAGATAATTATTTTAAACAAGCAGATACTTAAATAAACTCTCCAGCAGCTACTAGTACACTAAATATATTACACTTGGGTTTTATATCAGTAGGAAATGTCAGATATGACATATTAATAATAAAAAAAACCCACCCAAAAAACAGGTCAGCAAAATGGAATTCTATTTTTGAAAATGTTGTCCATCAAATCTAGAGCTTTCAAAAATTCTCTTCTGTCCAGCTTCCTGTGAACACATGGCAGAGAACCTCACCAGATATTGTAGTTTACAACATAGTATTGTACCAAATGTGTCAAAAGCAAGAATAAATCACTGTCTAAAGTTTTACCTCTCTGCCATTCCTAGTTTAGATTGTAACAGCTATGCTGAGCTGATCTTTCTAGAATGGAAGAAATCCTTCAGTTTTAGTTTTTCCTTTCTTTTTTGTTACCATACAACTAGATGATAAAACACATTTTTTATCTTTGCATGTCCTGTATTCAGTGTTTTTTTTTATATATCATGCATAGCAAGTATCAGCAAAAGAAGATGTAGTAATTATCAGAGAATATATTCCATAAAAGAAGAATACAGAGGGAAAAGAAACAGTTCCAAGTAATGAAGTGGCTTTATAGATTGTCTCCTACACAGCAGGCAGACACATTTCTAACCTGCCAAGCAAACTCTTCACTACTGAACAAATCCTAGGCTGCTTAAACTGGCAAAAATCTTGTTGACTTACAGGCAATGAGAATTTTCCCTGATAAAGTCTTTTGGATATGACCCTGTCTGAGCTAGCTAGGACATGAATGCTCAATAAGACTTATAGCCTGATGAGGGGTTTTGTGCTTAAGGCTGTATTTCCAGTGTGTATTTATATATTCAATTTTCTGTATTCAGTAGCTGTACTTTGGTAGATATATGAGCTGCACAGTAGCTGCTTCATGGGTAATGTGATCTTTCTTCCACTTCTACAGAAACACATAAAGAAACCTAAATTTCATGCAGGGTGCTTAGTGCCCTTCTCATTCTGTGTGCTATATTTCAAGAGAGTACTTCGTTTTCATGGCTTTCTTGCAAAGTCTTTTTATCCAACACTGACACAAACTATCATTTTACTATGGCTTGTAGCATTTGTAAAGAGCTGGACAACTGAGTCCACATGCTACATGTCCTGAAGAATAAGATAGTGAAAATAGGTGCAAGGAAAAATAGAGTCTGTCAGCAGAAAAGTATTTTTGCCTTAAAATTATATTTTAAAAAATTTAACTCAAGGTAAAGTAAAATTAAACTAAAGCCAACTGCAAGTATTTTTTATTTTATTTTACATTTATTTATTGCTTGCCACCCATGGAAAAGACCTCTGAGATCATGAAGTCCAACCATCCACCTAACAACTTCCATGCTCACCACTAAACTATGTCCCCAGGCACCACATCCACACATTTTTTGACCTCTTCCAGGGATAGTAATTCCACCACCTCCCTGGGCAGCCTGTTCCAATGCCTGATGACCCATTCAAATGTTGCACATCTTAGGCTCCTATTACTTTCAGGGACCCAGTTAAAAAAATAAAGCTCCTATCTCCCTGACACATTAAGCAACCACATGACTACAGGGAGAAATTGTTTGAATAATTGATCATTTGCAAACAAAAATGACAAGTATTGTGTGTAACAATGTGTATCATCAAAGAGAGCTCTTTTCAAATTACCTCCTCATTGCTTACACAAGTTTAAGAGAAATGACTATGTACTTGGTGCTAAATTATTAACTTTATTTAAAAAATAAATTAGCCAGAATAAGCACTTAGTATATCACATATCAATTACAGGATTATCCCTCCTCCAATCATTCACTGAGAGTTCTTTTGTAAGGGAAAGACATAAGAGAGGAGCCTGTGGTTGCTTTTATGAAGTGCTCTTTCCAGCCTGCAGATCACCAATTTCTATGGCAGCTGGGAGTTATATTAAATATAGTGAAAGAAGCTCATGAAATTTCCCATGTTGGCTGGGGTAGATTTGATCAGCACATGAATGGGAAAGCAAATAAAAGGAAATCTCTCCGGCTCAGGGTTGTAACCTGAGCTATTCTTTCTAGTCCCACTCATCCAGACCTGCACTGACATCTCAGATATCCACAGTATTCTTGCTTAAGATGATGCAAATTAGATGTGCACATCTTCAGATGGTGCCATGACCCTGTGAGTGTTAGCTCTAAGTCTAGTGAAAAAAAAAAGAATGTTCTGAACCACTCTTTGGATTAAATGGTAGCTCCCATGAAGCCAGTAGGATCTTCAACTTTGACTTCCACAGAACTGAGGTTTTACTCTGTCTCTTTTGATTTATTTTATTTTATTTTATTTTTAAGATAGGCCTTGAAGTAAGTACTTGTGAAATGTACTAGTCTTGTGGTCCTGGAGACTGATTTCCCCCCTCCCTTTAGTCTCAGAGGAGTTTCAGCAAAGAAAAGCTTTCTCATACTAACATACCAAAATGCACCAGCCTTCATCTGTAAGGATAGCCTCTAAGAGTTCAATCTCCACACCTCTTCAGCTCTTCCTTTCCTTTCTCCTTTCAGTGGGAGTATCACAGGTTTGTATAGGTGAACACTCTACCTCAAAGCCTATAGCAACTTTCTGAGAAAGGATTGCTTAGGATGCTTACACAAATATACTTCTGATTTGATTACTATGCAATTTATTCTATGCTTAGCACTACATAAACTACATAGTTTTGTCATGAGTTATTGATTTATTCTATGCTTAGCACTTCATAAACTACACAGTTTTGTCGTAATGTCTCCTGTGTTTTGTTTTGTTGGTTGTTTTCCTGTAACCAACCAGACTAGAGACTGCTTAATGTTTCTGAGCTCTTGAGCAACTTTAAAATAGGCATTAATATCAAGATAAGGGGAAAAAGCTCGTTCTTTTTTCCTTTTCACAAAATCACAGAATAGTAGGGGTTGGAAGGGACCTCTGAGCATCATCTAGTCCAACTAGTCACCCAGAGCAGGTTGCCCAGGATCATATCCAGGTGGGTTTGGAATCTCTCTAGAGGAGGAGAATCCACACCCTCTCTGGGCAGCCTGGGCCAATGGCCCATCACCCTCACAGTAAAGAAGTTTTTCCTCATGTTCTGATGGAACCTCCTGGGTTCTAGTTTGTGCCCTTTGCCCAATGTCCTGTCACTGGGCACCACTGAAAAGAGTCTGGTCCCATCCTTGTGCCCCATGTCCATTAGCTATGGATAATCATTGAGCAGATCTCCTCTCAGTCTGCTCTTCTCCAGGCTAACCAGCCCCAGGACTCTCAGCCTTTCCTCTTTACAGAGAATTCCCTGTTTTCTAACCATCTTCATATCAGATGGAAGGTAGAATACAGAAAATGAGTCCAAAGATTAAGTACATTTTTTTAAGGAATTTTTTCCCTTCCCTTCCCTTCCCTTCCCTTCCCTTCCCTTCCCTTCC
>VWZO01017526.1:54587-65560 GCA_013396975.1 Bucco capensis
CACCTTGCCTTCCCGCACCTTCCCTTCCCACACCTTTCCTTTCCACATTCAATAGCCACAAACTGCAGGAGCCTCCCCAAGCTCTGTTCCAGTGCTCTACCACCCTCACAGGAACACCCAGTTTGTTCCCATTACCTCTCCTGTCACTGGGCACCACTGCAATGACTCTGTCCCCTGCGCTTTAGATGTTTATGAGCACTGATCCCCTAGTAAGCTTTGTGGTCTCTGCTGGACTGCCTCTAGTAGCTCCTTGTCTTTCCTGAACTGGAGAGCATGCTCCTCTGTATACTTGGTTGTATTCCAGCTTCAGTGCTCCCAAACTTGCCTATATTACTTAACAAAGGAGCCACCCCTATCAAGTTTACATCAAATAGTGGCAACATTCCTGTTCCAAACCCAAGTCCTTTGCTGCTGCCTCAAGGTTTGTCCTCAATATAACGTTAATTTGAATTATAAAACTAAAATCACATAGAGAAATCTGACTTCTATATAAATCTTAGTATGTACTTAGGATACTTTGATATACTTCTCAGTGACTTAATATGACCTAATTATACTTCTTAGCTCCTTTCCACTCCCTTCAATATACAAACTCCCTCTACTCAAGTACAACTGTATTGGGACACGGAAACTGTGGGCTAAGACTTGAATGGCTGTAATTCATTAGCTGACAACATGACAATTTTATGGTACAGCTGCAGCCCAGCAGTCAAGCATTCCCATTCTGCCTACTGGCAACACATCAGGAGAAGTCACATGGAGGACTCTGTCTTGGTATTTACTTGCCACACTGAAAATATGCAAAAAAGAATCATATTTATAGACTTTGTTTTATGACATGAGAGCTCCTACTTCAGTATGAAGGGACATAGCCCCTGCAGGAAATGTTTCTTTTTTATCTCTCAAGCACTATTTCATGTTTGAAGGATCCTTGCAAACCCTTAGTCCATTTATGTGCAGATTTTCACTGTCCTGTTTGTCACTGTCCTGACCTCTGTTGCAACTGCTGGAACAAACATTGCCAACAAAAGCCAAAGAATAATAAAATTGTGTGGGGTACACAATCACATTTGTTACATGACCAGTTCAGGACACTTGACATTGTTGGCAGCCTAACAATGTGAAGTACAGGTGGTATTTTCAAGGTCTTCTTCATTTCTATAGCTTATCTAGACACCTTATTCCACTCCAACTGTTTCAAGGTATTTAAACAATGTCCAAAGGAAAGAAAGTAGGACTGCAATGAGAAATGTGTAATGTTTAAATCTGGAAAGTATTGACCTTTTGTATGATGCTGATTGACACCCTTCTGCATCTCTACCTACAAAATGAGTCTGATAGAAGGTTATTATTATTGATCAGTTGCTATGTTGTAACTCCACCAATTTACATTAAAACAAAATGAAATAATAATCATGGAATGTGTCCATTTAACTCTATCTGGCACTGATCAATGTAGATGATGTGGGAGTAAGTGTTAGAATAAGAGACTTGTAAGTAAATTACAGAAAATCACAGAATGTTAGGGGTTGGAAGGGACCTAGAAAGTTCATCTAGTCCACCCCCACTGCGAGAGCAGGATCACCTAGACCAGGTGTAGAGCTGGCAGGGCTGCTTGCAGAGGACACTAAAGCAAAGAGAGCCAGCCCCATGGAGTCAGGGAGGAGCAGCTCCATGGGTCCAGGCAGGAGCAAGCCCATGGCTCTGGGCAGTCCCTAGCAGGGGGACCCAGGTGTGCTGGCAGCCATGCTGGCTAGGGCAATGCCTACAGAAGGTCTCTGGCCAGCTGTGTCACTCCCTGAGGACAACATGGAGAAGGTCTTTTCAGCTCCCCTGGCTGCTCAAGCCCCTGGGTGGGAGGTTGCCAGGTGACAGCAAGAGGAGCTCTACCTGCGCTGTGAGGTCACAAAGGGGAGGTTCTTCCTCCTCTGTGACATCACTAGCTCTGGGGGATTTGAGGGTATAAAAGCAGGGCAGGACCTGCTGCCAGCACCCATTTTCTTGGGTTCCTCTTACTGGGCACAGCTCCAGGCTAGCTCCTTGGACAACTTGTGCTCATAGCTAAGCCAACATGAGTGGACTCCCAATTCTTGTGGCAGCCCTGTCCATCAGCATGGCCTGCCGATAAACTGCCGATATCCAAATGCAATATATAAGTGCACTCTCTCAGCTCCATAACCTTTTCCCACGTGTTTTCATAGGCTCATTCAAGGAACTTTCATTGATCTGCAAGTCTGTTCTTCCTCCAAAGCCACATCACTGCTTCTTTATTCTATGCTTTCTGTTCACCATTTGCAACAAGATTGCCCAGTATAGAAGCCAAACTTGACTATTGAGTTCAACCATTAACCCTGCACAAACAACCACTAAACCATATCTCTAAGCACCACATATGCATCTCTTCTAAATCCCTCCAGGGATGGTAACTCTACCACAAATCAAATCTACTCCACCTTGGTAAAAGATGTGAAAGGATGAGGGATGGCAGAGTCTAATACTCTGGAAATCTCTGTAATGAAGATTACTGTTCAACTAGGGGCCTACTCTTGTTCAAAAAGAATTTGCAGTTAATTGCCTTTAGATGTAAAAGGCCAAGTACTCACTTCACAATCCATTTATCCATAAAACTCCCTTTTTCTACCCTAGTTCTAATGAATTCTACCCTGCTGCCAAGCAAGCTAATGATTGCAGGAAGACTGGATCAGCCACAATAAAGCTTTCTTCTAAGATGTGCAGCTGGGGCCATCTCTTGTTTGAAATACATTTTAGCTGGCAGAACTGGAAGAAGTCAACATTCTGAGCAAAAACCCCAGAAACCTCTTTTGATGTCATCATTAATCAGGCCTGTTAGTTAAAATGCCTAAACATTTTTTCCAAGAGTGATTGAGGACAATGACATTTCAAGTGTAACATCCCAACACTCTGCTAATGCCTTCTTAGACATCTCTTTTATCATGAGTGAATTTGGGCCACATAAATAAGGTTTCTTTTTTAAAGAACCATCTAAAAATTATTATGCAGCAAGTCTGGTCTCCCTGCACTTGGTATGTATCACACATAACAAATTCAGGTCTAAGTGCTGCTGTAACAACTCCTTGAGTCTGACACCTGATTTTTTATTATGTTTAATGCATGTTGAGTGTAAAAAAAGGGAGGATTGGTCAAGCAACACAACAAGCTAGTAGCAATCATACAGAAATACAAGGTGATGTGAAATGGTTTTAAAGTGCTATCCTAGAGAGAAAACACCAAAGCCAAAGAATAATCTGGAACTTGTGTTCCTGTCATCAGACATGAGACTGATATTTCCTAAATTTGGCTTAGTACTTGAAATCTAAATCTATATAACAATTTAATCCAGAATGCAAATGAAAATGCAGTAATAACAGCACTGGAAGTTAAATGATACCTTTCAGATCACCTAGTTCCTCTTGTTTCCTTACTTTTATTTGTTTCAACATAATATTGTGTCAGCACTCAGCCAAACATAATGGAAGGTAAACCCCCTATTTTCACTAGGGCATCCAGAAAAGTATTACCAGAAAGTTTTAGGATTATTTATGTGCTATTATTTGTAGAAGAAGCCAGATAATTTTTGCTGGTCTCTGGGCATCACTGAAAAAAGCCAAGCTCCATCTTCCTTCCATCCTCCCCTCAGGCATTCACATATACATTGGTGAGATCTACCTGAGTCTTCTCTTCTCCAGACTGAGCAGTCCCAGTTTTAGCTTTAATTTTACTTAAATCCAAGAAGCAATGATGACTTCATATTTCTGTCAGGATCTGAGATGTGGAAGGTGCAGTTGGATACCACCTTGTTTATTAGGATTTTCTTTCTTAAACCAAATGGTCATGATGGTTTGGCTTTAGACTCTGTCAGGGACCTGAGTTGCCTGCTTTACAAGGCCATTTTCCTTCAATGGACAATATCTAGAGTACAAGAGTTTATCATTCCCAGTGATGAGAATGAAGGGACATGTAACTGGATATGAAGCTGATTCAGAGAAGTTAAAAGTATTTAGGAGAATAATTTCTTGAGAATTCTGAGGGCAATATCTGCAAGAAAAAAACACACTTAACATTTAATTTTCATGTAGGTCTTTTTTGTTTTCCTCAAAGAAACAAAAAAATTCTCCTTGGAGATGCTTCTGATTAGGTTCAAGTTAGCTAGACTGAAAATCTGCTTGTAATTGCAGACACTCTGTTACTTATTTCCAGTGAAAGGACACCCTTAATCTGGTGAACTTCTTGTGTTTAGCTGTTTTACAAAAACCTTATCAAGACATGCTGCAAGTTCTAAAATGCCAACCTCCCAATCCTAACAAAAAGCACATGCACACAACATCAAAATGACATATACCAGATTCATATATATAAAGATTCCTAGAAACATCTGATATCTGCTTACAACTTGAAGCCTTTCAGCAGCTCATAACCTCCCAGTGTTTGAGCTGAATTTAGAGAAGGCATAACTGTGATAAAGCTAAGCCAAACCCAGAACCAAATGGAAATTAATGTGTGCTAAACAAGAAGGTTTCCTAAGATGCAAGGAATTAACTTGACTGACTTTAAGGAACACCATATAAACACAGAATCACAGAATCATTAAGGTTGGAAGAGACTTCTAAGATCATCAAGTCCAATCATCTACCTATAACTACCATGCTACTAAACCATGTCCCTAAGTACCACACTATATGTTTCTTAAACAACTCCAAGGATGGTGAGTCCACTACCTCCCTGATACCTAGATGGATATATAGCATTTATTTTGTTCTTTAATGTTTTCACTTAGTCTTGCCATCGTTTATGTCCTTTTAACATGTGATCTTATCACAGTATCACAGAATGTTAGGCGTTTGAAGGGACCTAGAAAGATCATCCATTCCAAACCCCTGCCAGAGCAGGATCACCTAGACCAGCTCACACAGCAATGTGTCCAGGCAGCTCTGCAATGGCTCCAGACAAGGAGACTCCACAGCCTCCTGGGCAGCCTGGGCCAGTGCTCTGGCACCTGCACTGCAAACAAGTTCCTCCTCGTGTTAATACTAAACCTCCTGTGGTCCAACTTGCTCCCATTCCCTCTTGTCCTACCATTGGATGCCATTGAGCAGAGCCTGGCTCTCTCCTCCTGACACTCACCCTTAACACATTTATAAACATTGATGTGGTCCCCTGTCAGTCTCCTCTTGTCCAGGCTGAAGAGACCCAGCTCTCTCAGCCTGTCCTCCTAGGGCACATGCTCCACTCCTTTCAGGATCTTGCTGGCCCTGTGCTGGACTCTCTCCAGCAGCTCCCTATCCTTGTGGAGCTGAGGGGCCCACAACTGGACACAGCATTCCAGGGGAGGCCTCCCCAGGGCAGAGGAGAGGGGAGAAGAACCTCTCTGGCTCTGCTGGCCACGCTCCTCTTAATGCATCCTAGTATGCCATTGGCCTCTTGGCCACAAGGGCACATTGCTGCCTCATGGGCATCTTCCCATCCACCAGGACTCCCAGATCTTTTTCCCCAGGGCTGTTTTCCAACAGATCAGTTCCCAGTCAAGGCAGATAGTCTGAGGTAGAAGCAACTGATGATGGTAGTTTAATGATGGAGAGACTTTGTGTCAGGCACTGTGCATTCCTGTGACTGATCTGCAGTTGCAAGTCTCCTTGGAAGCAAAGAGATCATTTGAGGAATGATAGGTGATGACTGTCAGGTGAAGGAGTGGATAATAGTCCTTGAAAATGAAAATAAATAAAAAAATCTAAACAGCATTTGCTACTTCCCTGAGAATGTAAATTCATTTCTGAAGACAAATATGCCTGTGAATTGAATGGTTGCTTCTTTTTCTCCCTCCTTTAAATTTTGATTTCTAGCTCAGATTTACTAGACACATTGAAAATTTATTCTTGTGATGCTATTTTTACTGTTCCCTTATAGATGAGAACTGCAATTCTAATAGGCTCTAAAAATGAATCCTGTTATTTTTGGTACACAGAACACTGTGTACTAAATGCAATGCAAAGAAGTTGCACAAAATACATGAACTTTCATACTTTTACTCTGCATTGAAGAAGTTTGTCGTTCACTTTTGTCTACAAAAACTGGGATGTAAAGCTTTTCTTTAAGTAAGTGTTTATTTTCCCTTCTTGTCCTGAGGTAATGGAAATGAGTCTTGAGAAGCTGTTTGTGAAAACAGTAACATTTATAACACTATGGATATTTTGAATTAAAATCCTTATAGATAAAGGGCAGGTTTCACCTAGAATGAAATGGAAGTCTACAGGATGATGTTAGGGAGAAAATAGTAATAATAGCAAACTCGAAATAATAGAAGTACTTGGTTAAGAAAATCATAGAATAAACAATAGAAATATTATTTTTTAAACATGGTCAGTTGTTACAGAAGTGGTTCTTCTCTTTGAATCTTGTAATTTGGACAAGAGCTCTTCTCAAGTTCACTATTTCTGAGGAAAAGGGGCAATTAGAAGTGTCATAATAAAATTATTCGGTATCTATTATTAATGCAAATAGTAATTAATAAAAACATAACAATGTGTTCCTAATGGGATTAAATTAATATTACAGTCATTCCTTAATTTTGGGTTAGTTTACATGGGTTGTTGATTAATTGTGTCATTAATACAACTGTCGTGATAGCAACCCTTGTGGAGTGGATGCCATGCACAGCCACAGTTGATGGCCCAGAACATTAGAAGCATGGCTCTTCTTCTTCCAGGTTAAGGAAGTTAATTTTTTATTTAGCTTGGAATGGACCTAATAACACCCTACATATGGAAGCTAGCCACACAAAAAAGCCATTTTGTGCCTTTTTTTTTTCACTGCATTGCCCAGAGGCTGAAGTTCTAGCAAGGTCTTGCGTTTCACGGCAGATGCAAGTGTCATGCTTTATTACCTCCTGTTTGGGAGTCCACAGAAAGTCCATTCCAGCAGCAGATCTCTGTGTGCAAAGCTGCTCATGCAGATCTAGTGAAGGCTCAGGCATCCTATCTCAACACTTAATGTATTCATTTTTGGGCTATCCTTGAACATGCAACTGCTTTCTTCACTCCCCTTTACATCAGGAGACTGAGAGGAGAACTCACTGATGTTTATAAATATGTTAAGGGTGAGTGTCAGGAGGAGAGAGCCAGGCTCTTCTCAATGTCATCCAATGTTAGGAGAAGAGGGAATGGGAGCAAGTTGGACCACAGGAGGTTTAGTATTAAGCTGAGGAGGAACTTGTTTGCAGTGCAGGTGCCAGAGCATTGGCCCAGGCTGCCCAGGAGGCTGTGGAGTCTCCTTGTCTGGAGCCATTGCAGAGCTGCCTGGACACATTGCTGTGTGAGCTGGTCTAGGTGCTCCTGCTCTGGCAGGGGGGTTGCACTAGATGATCTTTCTAGGTCCCTTCCAACCCCTGACATTCTGTGATTCTGTGTAGTAATAACAATAGAAATGCATTTCCAAGTCTTATGTTTTATGCTGAATCCTGAAGTGTTGTGCGCTAGACTGACTTGGAGGAAACAAAGCAGAGGTGATTTTCTCAATTCAGATATAGTCATTAATCTATCAAATTATTTTGGATATTCTGATTGTTAAGATTTATTCTTTAAAGAATTTGTTACTCACAAATTTTAGACTTATGAGGTGTAGAAGGTGTCACCAAATTACCAAAGCAGCAGATTACTGGGGTTGACTTCCACTGTGTCATTAGTTCTCACCAAAATTCTCCCCTAACAAATCAAAATATTGTAGATTCATATAAGTATTTTAGTTCTCTAGTTTGGATCTACTTTAAGTAATTCTAGTAGTGAGTGTCCAACACTATTCTCTGAAATCAAAACTATGGATTAATGGCTCTGCATCTAATATAGTGCTTTGAAATGCACAAAAAGGATGAACAAGTGTTCAAGAGAGACTTTAGATTACTTCTACAGTCTAGATTCTGTAGTGCAGGTAATAAACAGCTTGGACTATATCATGGAAGTGGCAAAAATTCAAAGCAGTCCAATCCTATTGATCTTCCTACAGCATTAGCTGGCCAGTTCTAAATGTGAAACATGTATTAAATCTAAGTTAATGTGGCTTCTGCATTAATTCAATTCTTTCATGCCTCAGGAAAAAAAAATATGCTTGTACTGTACAAATCTTACTGTTGCAGAGCAATTCCTTGGATATAAACCAGCTTGGCTGTTCTTAATGTTCTCTGTACTGCTGAGGATCTCAGAAAGGCTGCAGAGATATATCACAGAAATCATTAGCTATCAAGAGTTTCCAATTAGGAAGTTACACCTTCCTGTCAAGCAGTTGATATAAATGAAGGAAAGCTTAAGAGTTTGGATATTGGCAAAGAGTTTTCTAGGCAACATGAAGGTCACATAAATAATTAACTTAAAATATAGATACACCACTAGGCAGGCAATTCTGCTATACCACTTTAGCCATAATGCCTGAGTAGACCAGTAAAATGGAGACAATGTGAGATTTGGAAGCTGAGAGGAAGGTTACAATGGCTACACGTATTGAAACCAGAGGGATAGTATCTACTCACCCCTTTGGCTTTCCTGAACTAGGCTGTGTATAGCTATTGTATTACCAAAGCCTCATCAGGCATAATAGTACCTGCAACTGGAAAGATCTCTGTCAGAGAAAACATAGGGATTTGGGCAATGGTACAGTGAGATAATTGCAATAAAATAAGAGGGTTTTCTTTGGAAGAATGCCTGAAAGCTTCTAAGCAGTGTTGCATGAAAACGAGTTGCAATTTTACAACATGTTTTACATTAAACCAAACTGATGGAATGGAGAAATTCAAGAGATAATCATGTTCTAAATAAAAATCGTGTCCTGGGCAAAAAAAGAGAACACATAAAATATGGAGCTAAGTATTTTTAGTTACAATCAGGTTGGTTTTTTTTTCAGTGTACCACTCCAAAATAATACAGAAAAAGATAATTAATAATATATATATAAGTATTATAAAATATATTATTACAATTATTTTATAATAATATATTATTATAATTATTTTATAATAATATATTATTAATAATATATTATAACATATTTTTATAATAATATATAATGTATAATATATTACAATATATTATTATAACTATAATAATATTATTATAATGATATAATAATATATAATATATATAATAATATAAATTATTATATATTATGATGTGCACTTATAATAAGATTAAATTGCTACACCAACAGTTTCTGTCCCAGCCTTTTCTCTGTGGTGATATTCACCTTTCCAATGTCCTTCTCAATCCTAAGGTCAACAGCTGAACCTTTCTCAGCTGCCACAGGGATAATAAATCATCAGCAACCTGAGGACTTTTCATGAAGGGGCATAATGTTTACAGTGGAATTTCTTTCCTTTCAGTCTCAGATTTGTCTCTGCAAGCTTCCTTTCCATTGAATCCCAAGTATTCTTGACAGACAGTGCTGTTGTTTATCGTGCACTGACTCTCTATACATCTAGGACTATTGCTACACAGGAATTGATGCAACAAGTTAAATCCAGGTCAGGCTGCACCATCCTGGATGAGACCTGAGACCTTGCACTGGTCAGTCAATATAGTATAGTTAATATTGTTAAGAAAAGAGACTTCTTTCAGTGGTTGGAGTGTAAAATTGAAAGTATTGAAACATGGTAAAAGAAATCAAACCTCTTTTCTTTCTTGCTAGATTGGAAACTAATTGCACAAATTGTCTAATGTGTTCAGAGGCAGAATTGAGAAAGTGAAGGTAGCCAAAACAAGCCAAATTCCCCAATCCATAACCCATTTTATATTTATTAATCTAGAGCTTGTTTCTAAATAGAGCTATTTTCTTATTCACTCAGGTTTTTTATTGCTGAGTGAACTTAATCTATGAAAACTCCTTTTGAGACTGACCTCTCTCAAAAGTGGAAACAGAAATATTCCTTATTAACTTGCAGTGTCTGTTTGATGCCAGCATATGGTTTTGCTGCTATTTCTTGGAATTGAACAATGCTAATTTTCATATATCTCCATGTTGCTCTTTTCCTCATACTTACTTAGCCCACTCTTTTATTTCCAAATCTCATTTGAGACCATTGCAAATGGGAAGAGAGTTATAAAATAAATATGTTGGAGATGAATAGCTACATCTACCATAAATCTATTTTTTAATTACAAATGAGCTCAACATAGTAATGCATTTTACTTTAATTATAATTTTGATGACCTTCTTAGAGCTGAAAGCTATTTCTCTTTATTTAATGACATGCATGCATGTGTTTGGGGAGTTCTGTTGCTAAGTGATTTCCAGGAAAGCTAGTGAAGCAAACTAATGAAGTGTCAGATAATATTTCCTAGTGTTTTTATGGAGTGGCATTTTTGGTCCAAGAAGAGTCCTGTCTTGCATTTACAAAATCTTCAGAGTTTGAAGGTATGAGAGAGTGTATCAGACCCAAATTTGAAAAGAATCCCCCATCTCCCTGTTAGACCATATCCAACTCGTGTATGTGACTATAGAATACATTCTAAGGGAATATTAAAGCCTTCTACAAATTCTGTATAACCTGTTTAGTTGTATACCAGTAAGTTACTAAACAAAATTAGGCACAGTCTGAAAATCANCCTCCCTGGATCTTCATTCGCGAAGCCTAGCCATGACAACGACAACGATGATGGCTAAACAAAATAAAGGTGGTGATATTTCCTATATTCTACTTCTACTGAAAGAATCACAGATTGGTAGGGATTGGAAGGGGCCTCTGGAGATCATCTAGTCCAACCTCCCTGCTAAAGCAGGGTCATCTAGAGCAGGTTGCACAGGATTACTCCAAGTGGGTTTGGAATCTCTCCAGAGCGGGAGCCTCCACAACCTCTCTGGACAGCCTAGCCAGTGCTCTAGCATCCTCACAACAAAGTTGTTACTCAAAAGAGTCTCAACTGCTCATGTATCACAGTATCACAGTATGTCAGGGGTTGGAAGAGACCTAGAAAGAT
>VWZO01017526.1:67970-80200 GCA_013396975.1 Bucco capensis
AGGGCACATGCTCCACTCCTTTCATGATCTTGCTGGCCCTGTGCTGGACTCTCTCCAGCAGCTCCCTATCCTTCTGGAGCTGGGGGGGCCAGAATTGGACTTCAACAAAAAGCAAAGGGAAGCAAGGTAGTCCTTGGAGGTGGACTTTTTCTTAGGAGAAAATGGGCAACTTCTGAAGTAGGAAAGAAGCCATGAGGCAATATGTGAACAGCCTTATAACAGGAAGACTTGCTCAACCAAGAGGAAGATTGAAGGGAAAGCCTCAGCCTGCAACACTATGTTGTGTCGATTTTGTCCTGAGCCATCTTGTTTTGGTGTTAAACATTAGCAATTCACATTTTTGGTCTCAAAATTTGTTTTGTGCTAGTTGGTGATCCAGTATAGGAAATTAAAGGTCTTTTGGTGCCATGTGTCACTCATTGTTAGGAAAATCTCAATTCTGTGGCTTGCTAGGGAAGTCCCATATTAAGAAGGTATTACTGAAATTCATATTTTACCTATATTCAGTTTGTATTGGAATGTGCAAAACCTACAATGATGTAGAACAGGCATGTTTGAATGCTGTCCTTATCCCTCTGTCAATCAAGGGGAGACTGAGGAAGAGTGCAATATTTCCTGTCAACAAGCTGTTCCTGTGAATAGTAGGAGATGTCAGTGTTGCTTCCATACCCTACACAGGCAGTCATCATCTGCCTGCTGATACTGATAGCAGCACTGGCAGTCAATACAAGCTGTGATTTTTGGATTTGAGCTTCCAGTTCTTGTCTCCTGGGGACTAGGCAGAATCAATCTAATTGTTGAGTATTTGTTAACTATAGCCAGATGATTTCCACAACTGCATCACTATGTCAGTTAACCTTTCCTTATCTCCTCACCCTGAAAGTTTAGCAACCAACACGTTGCCTCCAGCTAACTTCATAAATGAGTTATAAATTCAGGATTGTAGTATTAGGCATGATGTCCTGGAGCAAAAAGTTGTTGAAGCACTGAAGATGTCTAGCATCTGATTTGTTCTGCAGTGATATAGTCTCTTCTCTAATAAATAAAAAAGTAAAGCCAGATGGACCTTGTTAGTCTGAGGGTAATGGATTTGTCAATTCCCTGCTCAGGTTAGCTAAACATTTATTGAGTGTATGAAGACTCATTACACTCACACATAATGAAAATAAGGCAGACATTTGAAGACAGAAATTAATGTAGCACATTACAATTAAGCCACTTTTTTGGAAGGAGGCATAACTAGCTGACTGGTACTTTGTTGTGTCCTTTCTCTTTTCTCTGCCTTCACACCTTCTTATGTATTGAGTCAATACACAAGACTGTGTATTGCTCTACTCCTCTCTGGTGGTATTGATGGATATGAACTTTGTAAAGGACTACTAAAAAATAATATTGAGAATAGCAGTAGGTAAGCATCTACAAGACTGAGATGTGTCTTAACACTTGTTTCTTTTCAGAGAGTTACTCTCTTGTATCAGATCCTTCAGTCCCTCTCTCTTTCCCTACAGCAAACCTCATGCTAGAAAAAGCTTGAAGTCTACCAGGAGAAAGTCAGGTATTTAAGCTCAGTTTACTTTTCTTGGCTTTGCCTCCTCAGTGAGTTATGTCACATTAAATTTCAAATTCAATGTCTTTGTTAGCTGTGCCTTTTAAGAAATGACAAAACTTTTTCCCAATCACATTTATTAAGTGGAACTGCAAAAAGAATTTCTGCATATTTTTTTAGTGCTAAGGGGAAATTATACATGTATAGGTTTGGATTTTTTTGTCTGGGGAATATTTTGTGCTCAGAAATAAAATCACTTCATCTGAGTAAAAAAAAAATACCTTTTGTATAAAGGAAAATGTGGAACTTGTTATTGCTACATCATTAACCAAATGATCCCAAAAGTGCTTTCTGTAAAAGGTGAGTTGTTTTTCACATTACATTTATTCATTTCATGTGTTTGTCTTTAAAAAGGAGCCCAAAAGGAAGTTTTAGAACTGTATGTTTTGAAACATTGATCTGAGCATTGTTAATGGAAGTGTTATCTAAATCTTGTAGAAGTAATGAAAATTTCTCCAGGTGTTAAACCCACGGAATATTCTGCCACTTTGATATAAGGGTTAGATGGCAAAATGGATTGCCTTGTCCATCAAAGTGTGGTTTAGGAAAATGCCACTGCTTACTGAGGTAAGAGTGAAACATAAATGAAAGTTCATGAGGGATTTACTGCATTGAAAGAAATTAGATATAGAGCAAAATAAAACCCCCAAAACCCAAAGAAACCCCAAACAAACCAAACAAAAAAAAAAGCTAATAGCTCCTGTATGCTAAGTTTTCATAAATCCATTTAGCTCTGGAATAATTTTAGAATTGGATAACAGCTAAATGAAAGAATCATGACTTCCTCTAAAAAGGCACATTTAAGTTTCCTTGATTTAATTCCTTATCATCGGGTAAACTGAGAAGAATACAACCATATGACTTTCACAGGGAGTCTAAAACAAAGGTGGAAAGAATTTACTTAAGAACATACTTTCCTTCAGCTTTGTTCTATAAACCTTGTCATTACCTTGAGTTTACAACTGAGCTATGAGGAAAATAAAAGAAGCACGATGTACACTTTTGGCTGGTAGAATGATTTCCTTAAAGGCAACACATTATTTGGCATAAATTATTGAGTGTCACAGTGACCAGATGGAAAACTCAATTTACATTTTATTTTAACTGAATTATCAACTATTCCATTGACAAAGAGAGGTGTTACTTTGGTGAGTGAGAAAAATGTTATTTTCTGCTTATAGTTGCATGGAAATGTTACAGTATGTTAGAAGTTTTCACTCCAAGCCTTTTCATCATGACTGCTGTTTGCCAGACTCCTCCATTTTTAGCTGTTCCTAGAAGTGAGAGCTCTAGTAGGTGTTACTATGGCTGACATTTTGCTCCCATTTCCTCCATCCCTCCTCATATGCTGATGAATGTACAGTGTATTAAAAGCACTGCATATGTTCAGGATCCACTACAGGGTCTTCATTGGTTTGCTTGAAGCAGTAGTGATATAATCTCAATTTTCTTCAGGGAAACTGACAGCTTAAAGAGAACAGGAGTTCAATACTCGACTTCCCAAATCTCTCACCCTTGTCAAATCATATGCTTTATTTCAAGAGAACAAGTCAAATAACCCAAGCCTGTGTGGATCTTCAAAGGTACACAGGAGTGTGTGTTCTACTGCATGAGAGGAAAAAGAAGGAAAAACAGCAGTGAAATTGTGTTTTGATCCACTTGACTTTCCTCTCTGTTTGAACACTCTGCATATATATGTTCTTATTCTGCCTTCCTTGCATTTCTCCAAAGGCAAAGAAAACATATAAATTCACTGGTCACTAACAGTAGGTAATATTTTCCATGGGCTTGTCTCACAGATTTGGGACAAATAGAACTGTAGCATCAACTTTTTTTTCCAGCAGATGTCATAGAGTCACAGAATGGTTTGGATTGGAAGGGATTGGAAGGTCATCTAGTCCAACTCCCCTGCAGTCAGTAAGGACATCTTCAGCTAGAGCAGGTTACTCAGAACCCCAAACAAGCTGACCTGGAATGGTTCCATGGATGGGGCTTCTACCTTCTCTGGGCAACCTGGTGTCTCACTACCCTTAGAGTAAAGCATTTCTTCCTTCCATTTAACCTACATCTACCCTCTTCTAGTTTCAAACCATCACTCCTTGTCCTGTCACAGCAGGCCCTGCTAAGAAGAGAGGCTTACTATATAGACATCCAGAGAAAATTATGGTGTTCCACTGTGGAAAAAAAATCAGTTTTGTATATGCTACCTGCTGTCTGAGTATCTTATGTGGTTACATCTTCTGGGTCATCTATGATTCAAGAACTATTTGCTTTTCGCACAGATTTCCACCCAAAACTTTTTTGTCTGCAACCTTAGAAAGAAGTATGCATGGGGCCTGAAGTGCTGCAGAACTGGATTAGTGGATTTAGAGGGGTTTATTTTGTAATGAGAAAAAAGAAAGGGACTAGTGAGAGATGGAAAAGCAGCCTACTCTTTTTCAAGGGTATTTTATGTGTTGGTATTGAAAGCTTCAGCACTCTGTTTCTGGCAAAAGGGTTTGTATAAGTTCAATGATGTAGTAAGTCCTTGTACTTCTTAAAATTCTGGGAAAGGAAAAAATAAGAATTCTCTTTAAAATCAGACAAAGTCTTATTGGCAGCAGTTTCATTTTCTCCTAGTAGAGAATAAGTAAGGGTACATTGTAATGAAATATTAGAACAGCAGTATTTGAACTGGAGACTTGTTTGCATTTCATGTCATGCTTGTTTGATTTCCTTTGTTATTTTATTCATGATATTCTTCAGTCACCCTGATTTATTAATTTCATGGGAAATGTATATTTTAGTTTGAGCAAACGAGAGTACATTTGAAGGCCATTTTTGGGGAAGAGCTCTACTGGCTGATGGATATGGAGAAGCTTGGCATGGTTGAAGCAGAAATTTTGCAAGCACCAGAAAGAAGACTGGCCTTATTTATTTATTTACTTATTTATTTATGTACCCTAGGTTGGTAATAAAACTGAAAGTCTCAAGAAACACATCGAATGTAGAGAATGTTTCTGTAACAGAGGACTTTTCCAGAGACAACTGGGGGTTAGAAGAGTTCCTGTTCAGAATTGCAGCCCCACAGGGCTAAAACTGCATCTGACTACAGTTCAAGAAATGCCATAGAGCAGGGAAACAAGGAATTAGAAAGAATGTTTTGTATTACTTACAATTCATTCTATTTTCCCCTCAGGCAAACTGTTATCTTTGGTGATGGTAAAGTCTTTAACATTATATGAATCTTTCTTGTTTTACTCTTAGCCCAAGAATAATATTTCTTTAAGAGGTGGGCGAAAGAAATAAGGAATTGATAAAATGAGTGTTGAACATTTAATTAAGTTTAGCTGAGAAGAGTCAGATTTGTGATTTGCTGTATTTTTCCTTCAATGTCAGAAAGCCTACATCAAAACCCTTCATTCAGTAAAATATAGTTTACCATGCAGAGAAAATTCTATGGCTTCCTACATTTCCATAGCTAATCTTTTTATTATCCTAAAGCCAGCCTTTGTAGCCCAGAGCAATCATTTTTATCTACTGAGGAAGCTGTAAATGGGCATCAACATCAGGCAGTCTCTCTCCCTTTTCTTCCTGAGAGTCAGAAAACACAGTAAGCAGCTAAAACTATGTCTAAGCTGTCCATCATAAATTCAAGTTGCATTTCTCCAACCTATGGACTTTGATGTGGTTCAAAATGTTACATGAATGTGATAATTCCACAAATTCAGACTGATTTGCTTTTTCTGTAGTTCTGGACTCTTTGCTTTGGCTCCTTATGAGCAGCACCAAAATGTTTTCAGCTACTTCTTCTTCTCATTCATATTCTTCTTTTGGGGCACTTGTGATTTCTTTTCCACGTTCTAATGAACTTTTTGGTTGACAAAAAGTGACAAACAGAGTGCTAGTGCACTTTTTGTTGTATGACAGGGAAGAGTTTTCTGTTGCAGGCTCATGATGGCCAACCTTCGCCGGTATGAAGTGCTGAGAATGTTTATAAGTGAATCCATAGAATCACAGAATTGTCAGGGTTGGAAGGGGACTTAAAGATCACCTAGTTCCAACCCCCCTGCCATGGACAGGGACATCTCCCACTAGATCAGCTTACTTAGAGCCCCATCTAAGCCTGGCCTGCAACACTGCCAGGGCTGGGGCTTCCACCACCTCTCTGGGCAACCTGGGCCAGTGTCTCACCACCCTCATGGGGAACAACTTCTTCCTAACAGCCAGCCTAAATCCTCCCTCCTCAAGCTTATGTCCATTCCCCCTAGTCCTATCACTGCCTGACACCCTAAAAAGTCCTTCCCCAGCCCTCTTGTAGGCCCTGCAGATACTGGAAGGCCACAAGAAGGTCTCTTGGGAGCCTTCTCTTCTCCAAACTGAATAACCCTGACTTTCTCAGCCTGTCCTCATAGGAGAGGTGTTCCAGCCTCTGAGCATCCTCATGGCCATTCTCTGGACACATTCCAACACATCCATATCTTTCTTGTGCTGGGGGCTCCAGAACTGTTTGCAGTACTCAAGGTGTGATCTCACCAGAGTGGAGTAAAGGAGAAGAATTACCTCCCTCAACCTGCTGGCCACACTTCTCTTGATGCAGCCCAGGATACAGTTGGCTTTCTGGGCTGCAAGTGCACACTGGATCCATGTGGTTCACTTCCCATTTCTCTTAGTAATTTTTAGGGAAAGGAATCTTACCCAATCAATTCTGCTGGGATAGTAACTCCTGAAGTTTGTTTGAGTATTCCTGTCTCCCAAGCCCAAAAGCTAAACCTCATTGTAAGAAGTAGAGTCACAGCATCTTGCAGTTGTTACCATTTGGTTCAATTGACTGAATTAAAGAATCTAATTCCAGCAAAGAAGGGGACAGACTCTGAGCTGACTGTTTTATTACCATGCCAGTTATAAAAATAAAAAGGCAATTTAATGCTCAGTAGCATTAAAACCCAACAAACCAAACTGTTGGGAACTAGGAAATGAAGAAAAAAAAAGAGAAATAAAACATTGTTCTGCTCCTAGAAACTGATTATGTACAAA
The DNA here is from genome assembly GCA_013396975.1 of Bucco capensis. Classification (NCBI taxonomy): domain Eukaryota; kingdom Metazoa; phylum Chordata; class Aves; order Piciformes; family Bucconidae; genus Bucco; species Bucco capensis. Next base: position 74,593 of record VWZO01017526.1, read on the forward strand.
AGTCTAAGATAACCTCAACCTGACAACTGAATGCATTTCTGGTCTTTAACTCTTTCAAATTAAAAGAAAAAATAATGGCTAAAATTAGAAGGAAAACAGATAAAGGGAATAAGAATGATCCAAGTTTTGAATTGCCTTCCATATGTAGGATCAATTAGCCTTTTACTCTCCTCATTACAATCTCATTGGTGTTAAAAATGTTATGCAGTTACATGGGAATTAGTTACTTCTCCTCTCTGCTTTATGTTTCTGCAGTGATGCAATTTATTTGTACATAACTTGGCAAATTGGAAGAGCAAAAGCTGCTTAACATATGGAGGGGAGTCTTGGTTAGGATGCCAAATCATTAGGACAGCTTCGAGGTCCAGGATAACAATGGGAAAGTTTGTCAATTTATATCCTACAGATTATCAAAACATAGGAATGGAATTACAAGTTTAATATCAGGAAAACAATGTTGTTTTACCAGAGCATTTTACTGGAGTAAGCACTTCATTCTTCACTACCATAAAGCTGCATATTTACATTTAATATTTTTTTTTTAAGGAATTGGCAGGTTTGGCCATTGTCAAGTTTGCTGCTGATGCATCCAGATCTCCTTGGATCTCCTCTTCCCAAGCTTTTCAACTGGATATCTAGTTGACATGACCATTTTGATATACAGTGCTCTCAAAATAGCATACCATTGTCTTCTTATATCCTGTCAGGATGCTTAGTCAGTGACTGACCTGAACCAAGTGTGAAATGTCTACTTGCAAAGTCTTCTCTAAGTTGACATAACTATGCTGGTGACAAAACATTTCCCCTCAAATTCATTAGTATCCTTGTCATCTTCCTGCCAACACCTTAGCTTTGTTCCCAACACTTAGGATCCCCTTCCCTTCACTAGTGAAATAATAAATCTAGCAGTATTTAACTGTGGATGAAATAAAGTTTCATATTAACAGGTTTGTAGATTCCTTCTGGAGAATCCATCACAGCTTTTGGCTAGATCAATCATCTTTTCCATTAGGATTAGCCTCCTGTATTTATGTTCTGTTATTTCTCCACCATTCAGCGCAATATGTTTAGAAGGCTCCAGTGTTAATCCACAGAACAGCATGCATTTTGAGACAGGCCCCACAGCAGTTCCCTCTTTTCCACAGCAGGGACTAACCATTTTTGATGTGTTAATGAACAGGATTGTCCAACTTTCTCAGTTTGAGGCTGAAAAGCAGCTGCAGGATGTACAGACAATATACCTACAGGGAGAAGGGCTGTGGCCGAACCGTAGATGACTAAGAAATAATTGAGTGGTTTAGGGCTATAAGCATTTCCATATTTATCATTTCTTTCTTAAAAGCTTTTATAATTTTAAAGGCTATCTTTTGGAGCCCCAGAAGGTATAGCTATCTTTGCAAGACAGCACACAAAAAATCTACACCTATGTGTGTTGTATATAGAATAGGGAAGAAGTGTGTGTGTGGTCCTGAATGAAACTTTTCCCTAGGAATTCTCTCTCCAGTTGTGCTTTTTGAAGAGTTATCAAAATTAAGCATAGCTAGACTTTCACAGCTCTCAGAATCATACATTTGCCTTTCACTATCTAAGAAAATGAATAAACCTCCTGAACTTCAAGTCCTCCTGGACTTGATGATCTCAGAGGTCTTTCCAGCCCAATTGATTCTGTGATTCTGTGAATAGAATGGCATTTTTTCAGGCTTTCATAAAAAAAACCAAACAGGCTTCACCCTAATTTATTTAATTATCAAAGAGGACAAAAAAAAGAACTTACCTCATTTTTATTTTCTCTTTAAAACAATTAGCTTTGCATGCCCTAGATTTAAACCTAGTGTGATCTTTATTACTTTTTAAATGGAACTTCTCAGAGTTATTTGTCTTAGAAACAAATCAAGAAGGAGACCATATGTACCACTGCAGACTATCTCAAAATGCAGCTTCATAAGCCCTTATTTCAGTGGAGAGGGGATAAAGAGAATCATTTATTTCCATAATGGCTCTATTAGGGCAGACCATGCCTCTGCCTAGAAATGCCCTGTTAGCAAAGCTGTCATCCAACAATGATCTCTGGGAAGGTGAATGAATATAACACAGCCTGTTCCTGCATTCCTTTTAGAAGAGTCAATAACTTCCCCCATGCCTCCACTATTTCACAAAGCATCATAATTTCTTCAGGTTTATTTTTTGTTTAGTAATAATGCCCTCTTATGGACCACAATTCGATCCAAAGTGAAAACTTGCCTAAGCAGGGAATTATACACTAGAGAAATATTTACAAGATCTATTGTAATTTCTCCTGCAAGCAGTCTGCAGAGTCATTTTTTCAGACTTCTCTGTGAAGTTGATACACTGAATTTCTTCTCCTACTGCTCCTGGTCATATTTCAGAGTGATATATGACTGTTCAAGATGCTAAGGGGTAAGAGCAAAGAGAGCCAGTTTTAGAAGCAAATTCTTTGTAGGACACTTGGGAATAGGAAATGTTAAAAGCAATAGGCTGGATAACTACTATGGAAAGGTGTTACTTTGGAATACTCAGAGCTTAAGGGGTTCTAGCAAAGGATAATCTTCTTATTAGATCCCAAGCCTCATTTTGCTCAGGATGTTTTTCCATGATAAAGACTGGATTTTGCATGCCATGGTCCACTATTGGAGAATCCATGTAAGATGGACCTTCCATTTACAAGATTAAAAAAAAAAGGAAGAACACTTTGGAATAGGTTTGCAGAAATGTTGGATCATGGCACTAGCTTAAATAGGATTACCTGATCTAGGTTTTCCTGCTCTTTCAGGGGGGTTGGACTAACTGATCTCCAGAGATGCCTTCCAACCCCTAACCTTCTGTGATTCTCAGTTCCCCTTGGAATAATTAATCCCATGTAGTTCAAACACAACAATGTATATACAGATCTGATTTCACAGGACAGGAAGGGGGAAAAATGGATTTCAAATGGAAAGCATCCTAAACAGAGTATATGGAAATGTTTGTGAGACACATGAGGAATACTGCAATTGTGGTTTTAAATAAAAAGAAAAAGTAAAATGTGAAGCAGACCCAATTGTAAGGATTAATTTGACACTGATCAGTGCACATGAAGAAGGTTATGATATGGTAGATTATGATGAGACACAGATCATTTACTTCAAAGTGTCAATAGAAAAGCCTGAAGAAAAAAGTTAGACATCACTGGGATTTATGTTGAGATTTGAGTGTTGGTTTCGAGTGTGATGTCAAGAGGAGCTGATGAATTTGAAGTTATGATGTGAGATACCTTTTTTACATTACAGTATTAATAAAAATCAATTACATTTATTATATACAACTACCTTGGAAAGTAACCTTTTGTGGCTCACCATTCTAGCTCCGAATTCTTGCATTCTTTGGGTATCTTTGTGTGCTTAACTCAGCATTTGGCACAAAAACAATCCAAAGATCATCTTCACCTATCTCCAAGTAAAACCAATATTTTCTCTCTTTGGATATGTTAGTGTTATTTTATTAGACAACATCACCTATTGCACTTAACCTGACAGTAATAAAATTATCTTCCTGCCTTTTCATGCTTTGATGTACAATTTCCTGGGTGAAATGTTCATCTACTTATTCTTGATACTAACATGAAGATACTTGGTATAGAATACAGAAGAGGAATAAATGCATGGAGGTAATTACTGGCTCCTGATTAAGCACTGACAAGACTAGTCCTAGTTTGTACTTGGATTTGTCACTTTCAGGTGACATTAGGTAAAAAACTTCAAATCTCTCTTTTAGGGATGAAAGGCTACAAAGCCTTTTTTTGTGTCTCTGGCCTGAAGACAGTGTCATTTTGCATCAAGTGACACTGTGGCAGTCTGTGAGTAAGTGGGCATTAGCTATTCTGTCACCAGACAAAGTGACATTAATATTGTGCCTCACCATGAGTTATCATGGCCACAAGCCATTAGTTCCAATTAAAATAATGATTTTCTCTTTCAGGATGCAATGCCAAGCTTTGTATCAGGTCAGTGATTAACTCATGTTCCTTTTGTTCCTTTAATAGCGGAGTATAAACAGGGTAGGCTAATCATCCATCTCTTTTCTAAGTGACATTTTTAAGTAGGACAAGCACTCACTGGATGCAGACGTTCACCTAGGTAGAATGACTGCTTAGTGAACACAATCATTTGTCTCAAATCCAGCCTGGGGCTTAAAGTCACAAATTCTAAGATATGCTAGTTTCTGGTGTTATTTTTCTATGCAGTATTTTCAATCTCAGCGGTCATCTATCACCACCACCTGCGACTCTTGGAGCGCTTCCAGCAGCGCTTGGAAAAAGTGTGGGTAGAGGCCTCTCTGGATCTTCATTCGAGAAGCCTAGCCATGATGATGATGATTTTCAATCTCCACTTCTTTTGGTTGATTTTTTTCTTCCTTTTTTTCTTTTTTCTTTTTTTTGTTTTGTTTGTTTGTTTCGGTTTGTTCATTTTTTTTCTTCCTTGGAGAGATCTTCGAGGCTTGCTAGGGCTCTGGGCAAGCTGCTCTAGTTGGGGATGTCCCTGCCCACTGCAGGGGGGTTGGACTAGATGAGCTCCAGAGGTCCCTTCCAACCCAAACCATTAGGTTGAAAGTGACAGTAAGAGTATGCTCAGAAAAACCACAACAATGCACAGAGATAATTCATCATATCTAGAAGTCACCCAGCTCATAATTCAGGTTTCAAGCAATCACTTGTATTTACACTTCTGAAAATCAGGCAAAACAATTTTTAGGGATGGCTTTTTTTTTTAAACTGTTATATTCTTCAACATTTTCAGCCTTCTGTTTGCAATTTTAATGCTATTTATGCCTACAGAAGGGCTGCAATATAATGTTTAGAGGCCCAGGAAGCTACTCTGGCATGTGCCTAATAGTATTGTTTGCTTTACTTTCTACACACACATGTTGCCTATCTATGCCCTAAAATCCTTCTTAAGTGTAAGGGAATTGCAAAGCAAATAAATTGAAGTTGAAACATTTTCAGACAGACAGAAGAGTTATTAGAGAATGGATTTTCTTTATTGGTTTGGGAGGGGTGAAAGCTTTATCAAAACTCAGCTAGCAGGATGTATGTCTTAGGCAAGGATCCCTCCCCCCATGAGAAACCAAGAAAGGAATTCAACAGCCATATATTTGCTCCATCTATTAATTCTCTTGGCAGATTAAAAAAAGAAGGAGGTGGCAAAGCATTATCAAAATCCTCAAGGCTACTGGAGAGAGAAAAATGACTGAAAACTACGCTGCAGTAGCTCCCAAAGAGGCTTTTACCACCTCTCTTGCTTAAATCACTATTACTTGTTATCAGAGAAACCAGAGACAGTTGATCAATACATAGTATGCAGAGGAGCAACTGAATTTTGCTTGTCATGAGGAAAGTGCTGTGGCCACTATGGTAACATGCAAGCTATTCAAGATACACATCAAGTTGGAGTTTTAAAACTTCTGAATTGGTGTATGAAATAACAAAATTCTTACAATCTTTTAAAGAATGGAGGGGATGTAGGCAGACTAAATGCCAGTTATTCCAGGTTACTTGATCTGATGAGCCATCACAAGCCATAAACTCACAGAATCACAGAATAATTAAGGTTGG
>VWZO01017527.1:0-21214 GCA_013396975.1 Bucco capensis
GTTGATAAGTAGGTCATCAACGTGCTCACAGAGCACATAGCAATTTTTAGAACTGTCACCTGCTGCCAGGGAAAGGCTCTGGCATTCCCTGCAGCATGTGACCTGGACTGCTGTATGCCTCAGTACGCACTCAGTCTGGGTTCCCATGTCCACTTTGGCAACTGTGTAAAGCAAAACCTTCTGCCGGGTGGAAACCATAGCTACTTTCCTTAAACAACAACAACAACAAAAACAAACCCGACGCATGCTGTGAAGGCCAGCTTTTAAGACGTCCTGAGCTGTGCAGGATCCGCCCAGTAGTCCAAGCTGTGCTCTCGAGGGATGGCCTGAGCTCCTTCCTTGCTGGAGAAGCTGCTGTTATCCCCTGGAGGCAAAAGCCATACCTGAAAGCTACAGCAAAGTATCTGTTGATACTGAAGATGCTTGCAGAGCTTTTAAGATGTCCTGAGCTGTGCAGGTTCCACCCAGTAGTCCAAGCTGTGCTCTCGAGGGATGGTCTGAGCTCCTTCCTTGCTGGAGAAGCTGCTGTTATCCCCTGGTTCACATATGTTTATCCTCCCACACGTCCTGAGACTGCCGCTCAAGCAGGACAACAGCTAATCCTAGGTATGAATCCCCTTTCCCACTGATTAAACAACACTGTGGCAAGCCTTCCCATTCCTATCCTCAGAGTAAGGAAAGCTTTAATCCTGTTTAAAAAGCCTTCAGGGCAGCCTGGCTTCCCACCTAGCTTTTCCAGCATCAAGGCAAATCCCAAGTGCTTTTAACTCCATTGCACTGTAAACATGTGAGCAGTAAACAATCCTCAGAAGCGCATTTCTGAGTGGGCCTTAGGGACCCTGGGCAAAGCAAACAAAGTGGCAGAATGCCTTTCTAGAGGTTTCACAGCCTCTGATTTCCTCACCCAAGAGTCACAAGTACAGCAGCTGTCACTTAAGGCTCTCACCAATTCACACATCCCAATCCAGCTCTTACTGCTCAGTGTTTGAGAACCACTCAAACTCATCTCCTCAATTGTCTCCAGAGTAAATAAAGTCCAAGGCAGTATGAAGACAAAATTAGAGGCTGTGAAGTCTTGAGAAGCAGCTGTAAGGTAAACTGTCTTGCCCAGCGCCATGTGCATTAACCTTAAGTCCCTTGTAAGTCATTCCCCTCTGCCTAGAGTTTTTGCTCAGAACAGCTGGCTACTCTCCAGGACACTTCAGGAAGACACCTAGCAGAACAAATCACAGCAGATAGTGCTGCTCTGAGCAGTGGGTGCTCAAAGGACAGAGCACTCCAGTGCCCACTAATGGGATTTTTCCAACCCAGAGAGAAAGCAAGCAGAGGTGGCTTAAAGATGAGTGTTGGAATGAAGTCTGAAAAGATGCTAAATTGCTGTGATGTGCCACTGGAAGGACTGTACAGGAGGGACTCCAGATGAGTGGAGGAGCAATGTAAAAACCTTCAAAATGCAGAAATGGAGGAAGAGCATCAGCACAGAGCCAACTCGGCCTTTTTATACAGCAGCAGTAAAATAGGAAGAGGACTACTACGTTCTAGGAAGGGATAAAGGAACAACTCACAACAGGAGGGCAAATAAGGTGAAAGTACAAAGGAAATCCAGGCACAGTCTGAAAATCACTTGGGGTCTTCCGTGGCCCCTGGTGTGATAACTGTGCCGATAGCAGAGGAAGCATTAAACTCATTGCCCACGGTAAAGTGTGGGGAGTGATACTCATGTTCCTATAATCCTTGTATGGGTAGGATGAGCTCATTAGCCTTCTGGCAGTCATCCTAGGAGAAGGACAACTCTGATTCCAAACCCGGGCAGATGGAGCTCATTTAGCCCTGAAAGGCCTTCCATCTAAGAGCTTAAACCTCCGTCCTAAGGACTTTGCGGATCTAAGGATCTTCATTCACAAAGCCTAGCCATATATACGAAGGAAATCAGCAACACAGCTAGAGAAGTGCAAGTACTGCACCTAGCCAGGGACCATAGGCCCACCACAGACTCTCAGACTAAACAGAGGAAGGGCTGGGACAAAAGCATGACCAAGCCTAGGACAGGTGTAACCTCAATATGAGAAAAGATCCATCAATCTATCGGGTTTGATCACAGAAACTGAATGTAGTGTGTTCAGGAATAAAAGTAAGAGGCAAAAGTGGGAGTATGTCAAAGATAGTAGGTAAAGAGGGCAGATAGGCCAGAGGATGAAAGCAGGAGACTAGTTTGACTCAGTGTAGTCTTGGGGAGAAAATTAAGGATGTTCTCTGGCTGGTAGGAAGGAGGCTGCTGGTCAGCAGCCTTTGAATCCCAAAGGAGAAATTAGAAGGTATTCCTGGTTAATTTTGTATTTCAGCTGTAACAATACTGCAAAGAGGGAAGAAATAACTGGGTGACCTTCAACACCTGAGACACAGAAATATGATCAAACAGCTGAGATGACCCCTAAAGCTCTGCAGGCACTGAACTGAAAAGTTTTTGTCACGCATTCTCTGCCTGCCAGTAACAGAGGATCTAGATGAGTTTGGAGTCTCAGTCCTTCCAAGAGCAGCTAAATGATTCAACTGTGAGAGGTGTAAGTGTAGGAGAGGTGAGGCATTCCCAGCAGAGAAAGAGCAGCTGAGGAATCCCATCTCCCATGGGCCAGTTCAAAGCCACAGCAGATAGGCACAGAGCACCACCAGGAGGATGTTCGGCAGAAAAGAAGGTTTAACAAAAGGAGCTTGAGCTTTGCAGTAATTTCCAGGTAGCTGCACAGAGAGTCCCCAGCTCCTCTGCTCTCCTCCCAGCCAGGCTGCCCAGATGCCGGAAAGCTGCACCGGCACAGCATGAGGCCTCGCTTAGCACATCTCCCCAGCACACAGCCAAGAGGTTGTACTTGCTAAAACCTTGGCAAGAGATCTGCCTTTAATCACGCTCTGTATCTCAACTTCTGGGCTCCTTCCCTAATGCAAAGACATGGCAGAAAAAATTGCGGCCTAAAAGTTGAGCGTTTAGAGAAAAAAGCTTTCTCTGCTGTATACATCATTACCGAACAATACAGAGTAGCTAGAATGTCTCTACATTTGTTAAGAGTCCTGATTTTAAAAGCCGGCAACTTTATCCATTGTGTAATGCATCAAGTGCAAGCCAAATTGACACTTATGCAAGTCAAAGCAAATGTTTTTAAGATGTGACAGCAGAGCCATTTCCAGCTTCATATATTTCATTTTACTTTTGTGCACACAACAAAGCATATTATTAGCTTTTTATTTCCCTCCTTGTTTGCTTCAGGATTCTGATTAAAGCAAGGAAATATTTCATGAACTTCCAGGTTGTGCTTAAACCATCAGGTCCATCTATGAGAAATATTTATTGCTTTAGGAAATTGGAGAAAAAGCAAGCTGGAGCACTGGTGATACATCTCTCCCACTTAGAAAAGGGAGATAGTCAAAATTCTGATTGGTGAGAGGCTACAGTTGGCTCGGGATCAAAAGCTGTAAAGGCCAGATGATACAGAGCTCTGATCTGGTGTAAAGCTTCTGGATCTGTTCAGCTTTGTACTGAAAATGTTAATGATGATAGCAGAATTTCTGCTTGGTTAATGTCTTGTAATAAAATCCCACAGGCCTCTGCAACAGTCCTTGTTTGCAGTCTCCCTTCCCCTGAGCCTGTCTGAGGTTACTCTCCATGGATCTATGGCTGCCCTTAGCCTTCAGACTGAAGTGCTAAGTCTCCTTTGGTGTGAGGCAGTGGGGCTTGAATGCTTACACTCCTGAAACATTGCTTGCTTTACCTGATGTGATGGCAGAAAGGCAACTGCTTCACTTGTACCCAGATCCAGAGTAACTGTGAAATTACAACCTGAAACCTGAAAAACCTGTCCCCTAGACAACTTAGCTAAGCAGAAGTAACTTAGTAACTTAGCTAAGCACATGTACATTCTCTCATTACCAGTTATGAAATGAAGCAGAGAAGGGAGGCACATGGTTTTCTAGATTGGCTTGGGATAGCAAGACACTCTAGGGTAACAAAGGAGCTTTTCCAACCATGCTGGAATGAGAACTGATGCAGTTTCACTGCATTTAAAGCTGGATGCAGTCTCAAACGTGAATAGCCACATTTAACATTACCAGCTCAAGGGCAGACAAAACCTGATCTTCACTACGAGAACATGTTTATTTCACTTTTCATTCTGTAAGGTACAGGGTACAACAGAAGCTGGTCTGCAATGGAGCTGCTAAACACCAGAACAAGAAGTTTCTGCTGTTCAAGCTTCCCCAGAGGTGGGGTAGAGTCACCACTGAGGTTACAGCATGCAATGCCCTGTCTGCATCTCCAAGGCAGGTACAGAGCAGAATGAGTAACGGACAGGAGGGAGAAGAAGAGTTGATTTACTGAAGAGGTTGCTACATCAATTCACTGAGATGGCTGACCTTCTGACAGTGACTTAATCAGCACAAAACATTTCCTTGATTTGTCATCAGAGAACAGCAAACTATTCTCGGAAGAGCTTCATCCTTTATCTTAAGTATTTACATCAAGGAGATTAAGACAGAGCCTTAACCACACATACAGCATAACCTTTGGAGCACAATCAGATTTGCTGTTCTTAAGAAACACTATCTGGGAACATAGCCTTTCCTGTCTTGGCATGGATCTGCTTATCCAGAAAAAATGTCCTCTGTGTTGCACCATTTTTATTCATGAAGATAAATTCATTGTGTATTATTCTAATGATCTCTTAAGTCTGCAATTTGTACAATTTTATAGCACTAAAAGTTAAGAGATGCAATAATCTGTGTACTTAAGGCTGGTTACTTAATGGGAACAGCATTAACTACAGTTTCAGATTTTTAGTTATGAACCCCTCCCCATCCTTGGTAATTACCTTGGTACTCAACAGCAGCATCAGCAATTTTATTGTTGTGCTTCCAGCACAGGCCACTACCAGAAGACAAATGTGCATGTTACAGACTCCAGAGTCAATTTTACGTCCTCTTCCTCTCAAAGAAGTGTAAGAGAATTACCACTTCTCCCTGACCCCTAAAGCTCTGCAGGCACTAGCCTGGAAGGGACCTCTGGGGGCACAGGCAGTTTTAGCCAGTCATCTTTTAAAAGATAAAAGATCACTTTTGGCTCCCAAATCAGAACCCACGTTATCCTAATAGATAATATCCTCTCATAAGCCTGGCTTTCGTATTTCTCTTTTGGGGTGAGGAGATGGGGAGAAACCTGCAACCTCATTATGCTCATAGGCACAGTCTGAAAATCACTTGNTGGATCTTCGTTCGCGAAGCCTAGCCATGCCATTATGCTCAAGTCTGATTCATGACATAAGTCCTTTCCAAAGAGAAGTACAAAAAGGTTTAAGGAAACTAGCATGATCTTTTACAGATTTCATACCTGGGTGCCACTGCCCTGTGAGCCCTGAGCCAGCCTGTGCTCACTGCCCTGCTCCCTGCTCTGGGAATGAATGAACCCATGGGTCTGTGGGACCCACAGGAGCATCTCTCCTTGCAGCCAGGCCTCTCACCAGGAGACACCATGCCCACAAACACCCAGCTGCTATCAGCACTTACCAGCACTCCTGCCCTGCTAATCTACTTTCTCAACCTTATGTCTTATAAATCACATAATTCCATATTTGGCATTGTTCAACCAGCATCTACCTCCATCACTGAATTTTCTGTGCACCTGCACAGCTCCTGGGGAGAACAAGCACGTCTTGTATCAGCCTTTATACCAGTGGCAACAAACCAGGTGAGTTGTATCCACTCTTCAGTTGTGCACATTGTCCTGTACACATGCATCACATGACAAAAGGTCTAGCACAAAGCTTATCAGCACATGGCAGGCATTTTAAGCCATCTAGCAAAGCAAAAAACGTTGTGCATGTAAGAGAAGGAAATCCCTAATTGGAAACACAATTGTGTCACAAGAAAGGCTCCAAAATCAACAGCCACTCCAATTTGTATGGTGTTTCATCAAGCCAAATAGCCCCCAAGGGTTTTGCAAGATGAGACTCTAATTAGGCTTATAAAGCTAGCCCTTCATAACAGAGGCTGGGGAGGGAGGGGGGTGAAGGAAAAGGCCTTTACGCATGTGAATTGTAACAGAAATGTAAGCCTGTCAAATCTCCAGCTAGAAGCTCAGAGGGGATCTGCAATCATTTCAAGTGCAGAGGTTCAAGGGGAACAGGTAGAGTAGCTGGGATCCAGCCATCCAGACTGGGCAGCTGAGGCAGGCTCTGATGTGGGACCAGGCACTGCTCTCAGCATTGTGACATTCCACTTTCTGGATCAGAGCCACATGTACAGAGGACGCTTTCAGTCCATAGGGTGCAATTTTGGTGGATAAGCTCAGAAGACACCTCCACAAGAGCAGAGTGAAGGTTTCCTGTCTCCCCAACACCAGACTTCCCCATGGTTTCTAAAAAGAAGCTGTGTGCCCAAACCTCAAGACATTGCATAGAAAAGTGCCATTTTAAATTCCCAGAATCCCAGCATGGTAGGGGTTGGAAGGGACCTCTGGGGGTCATCCAGTCCAACCCCCCTGCCAAAGCAGGCTCACCCACAGCAGGTTGACCAGGATCACCTCCAGGCACATTTGGAATCTCTCTACAGAAGGAGATTCCACAGCCTCTCTGGGCAGCCTGGGCCAGGGCTCTGCCACCCTCACAGAAAACAAGCTTGTCCTCATCTTCAGATGGAACCTGCTGGGTTCCAGTTTGTGTCCGTTGCCCCTTGGCCTGGCCCTGGGCACCACTGAGCAGAGTCTGGTCCCAGCCTCTTGCCCCCTGCACCCTTTAGCTCTTGCTCAGCATGGAGCAGATCCCCTCTAGATCTGCTCCTCTCCAGGCTAAGCAGCCCCAGGGCTCTCAGCCTTTCCTTCCCCCAGAGATGTTCCAGTTTCCTCAGCATCTTGGGAGCCTCTGCTGGACTCTCTGCAGTAATTCCTTGTCTCTGTTGAACTGAGGAGCCCAGAACTGAACCCAGGACTCCAGAAGTGGCCTCACTAGGGCAGAGGAGAGGTTGAGGAGAACCTCCCTTGACCTGCTGGTCACACCCTTCTTAATGCACCCCTGGAGACCACTGGCCTTCTTGGTAACAAGAGCACATTGCTGGCTCATGGTGAACTTGAACTCTACCAGGACGTTTAAGGCCTTTTTTATTTCCTCTTATCCCCTACACTCAAATAAGAGGAGAGAAGTTGAAGGAAAAACAGAGGGCGCATTTTTATTCTAGAGTGTATCTGGAAGGCAAGGAGTTATTGCAGCAACAAGTGTGGGACAAGGAACATGAACAGGATGGGGAGTACTAACTCTGAAATGTGCAGATAACACCATCTGCAGGAGCACATCCCACTCCATCATCACTGTCCTAGCCAAGTGATAATACACAAGTCAAGCAAAGCAAAAGCAGACTGCATACAAGTCACACTTCACTGCACAGCTCTGCAAACTACACTGAAAACCCTCAGAGGAAAGAATCACTGCACAACTAGCTCAAGTCTCCTCTGAGCTGAACACTGGGAATGTCAATACCTTGTTCCAGCAGGTCTACAGTGGTTTAAATAATCCATAAATTAGCCATGGAAAACCCAAGACATTAATTTGTTGCAGAAAGAAATGACTCCTCCCTTTTATAACAGAGAGAACAAGTGCTTGAATTTGCTTTACATTTTCTGGTTGATGCTATTTCCTCAGCAAGTCTGGAACAGCAGACCTGTGCTTTGTGGGGATGATTCAAGAACGATGCACCAGCCCTGCTGTGGAGGTGGAAGGCTGCACACAGCCTGCTTTTAAACCAGCACATGCATGTCTACCAGTCAGCTAACAGATTAAGTAAGGCTGTCACTAGTTTCAACATCTTTACAATCATCTTGCTGAAGTCTGAGGGGAAAAAGAAATTGTTTTAACATTTACTTAGACTTATAAAAGTGGTACATGAAAGTCATTGTGGTTCCAGACTACAAAGCATGCCCATCCACAGGAAAACATAAGTAATTATGTCAGGACCTTGAATGCATGAACAGGATCTACATTCTGCCTCGTATATGCCTTTAGGACTCCTCTACAGCTTGAGACTGATCTCCAAACCTTGGGAGACACTATGACCAGCCTATAGAGGCAGCTTCAGGCCTCTGCAACACACCCCTGCTCTCCTTACTCCAAGCCACTTCATTTAAGCCATGAAAAAGGGATGAGCTCTCTGCAGAAGTTCTCCAAACAATCACAAACATTCCACTCCTGGCATAGCACTGAATTGGCAGCACCTCTGCAGTCTGCAGGAGCAGGAAGCCTGCCTGTACCAGGACAAGCAGTTTGACACCCAGAAGGACTGCTGTGAGTACATGTCCTCCCTCAGTGCCATGACAGACCCACCACTAGCCAGCATGAGACATAGCACTCGGTTACTCCAAGGACAGGATTATATACACTGTGCCGGGCCATGTGCCTTCCCGATCCTCACCTACTGACTTAACTTCCCAGCTTGACCTTGGACCTGCCTTGGCACTGTGGCCTTGCCTAGTCATTTCAGGACTGTAGCTGACCCTGACTCTTGTCACCAGCTCTGCTTTGGTCCTCTTGTGCGGTGCTGTGGGACTACACTGCTTGTCAGCAAGGCCATAGCCTCTGTTCAACCTGCTGCCACCCTTTACTCCTTGCTCATCCTCCCTTGCTGCTCCCTGACAACATGAGCCTGCAGTTACACCTGCAGTTAGGAACCTCCATGCTACAGAGGAACAGAAACAGCCAGACAGGCAAGTAATCAGCCTGAGCAGGAGACCAGCTTCCTCTGAAGAATACAACTCAGGTATGACTAATGCACCAGAAAGCTCCTATCTTAAGTAATTCCCTGCTCAGGATTTTATCAATAATGCAAAATTGGATTGTGGAATACAAAACCCTTGAAACTTAATAAAAGAAGTAGCTTAAGAGTCACGTTAACATCATAGGTATTGATGAATAAGGAAGGACACTTTCAAACAAACTACACCTCAGAGCCAGATAAGACCTATCTCCAGGAGACTGGAGACAAGGAGCTCAGAATAGCTCTTCTCACATCTGAAGTGAAGAGGCTTTCAGTGGAAAACAATGGGTATAAGAATTAAACACACTTCTTCAGAGCTGAAGGGTTATAAATTGAGGGGGAAGCCTACCAAAAGCTATTTTAGACATCCCAGCACTTGGAAAAAAATTCATCCAGACATGGAGGTGGGATGTTGGTACCATGCTTGTATTGGGAAAGTCATTGAAAGGGCCACAAATCTAGGTATTTTACACCCTGCTCAGTTCCCCTCACATCTGTAGATGCCTGTGCTAAAATCTTTCTGTGCAAATGCCCCAGCACAGGTGTGTGCTCAGTGTTACCCTGAAGGCAGCAGCAGGGTCAGCAGCAGCCCAGCACACTGACCCCAAAGAGACTCAGTTTGGCCCTGGAAGAAGCAGCTCTACTACCAGGGAACAGACTCTGAGGGAAACTGGACAAAACCAGCACAGTGTAGCGTACAGAAAGGAAACGAGAGGCAGCAGGCACAAGGGCTGAAAGAATGGGATTGTACACTGGGTACTGGTCAAACTGGAGCCAGGAATTTTGGAGGTAATGCATACAATTGTGGATGGTGCAGAAAGAAGGGAAGAAAAGTTAAGAGCATGTATGAAAAGCTGAGATGCTGACATAAACACACACCATTAATTTATGGAGACTGAGCAGCAGGTAGAGGCAAAGCATGGATACCATAGCCTGAGAGCTGGAAACCAAAGCTCCAGTTTCTCAGGTTTATGGCTAGTGTCTGATCCATCTATATCTTGATCTGGATCTTGACTGTTGGATTAAGGATATGCTGGATTCTCTGTTACCATTTCCACAAGAGGCTTCTTCAGTGAATACTACCTCACTGGCTAGCTGAAGACCACAGTTGGCATTTGGGTTGCATGTCCCTCACAGGATCCACCCTGCACCACACCTCCCAGTCATACAGCCTCTTCTGAGGTTGTACAACGATTCTAGAGTGACCTCAGAAGACAGTGAAGGCATCAGCACTTCACATCAACTCCACCCACCCTGCACTCAGCACCCACAGCTTGTGTGCTGCAGGCTCAACAGCACCCGCAGAGCACCACAGGAGCCTGTCAGGAGGAATTAGCCCCACAGGTCTCCCCCAGCGCTAGCAGAAGCTAATAGAATAGCGTGGACAAGGCCAGCAGCTCTCAAGAACACTTCGTACACTGCAATCCAGGGTGAGAACATCTAGTCTGGAGCCAGGCTCCAACCCAGCTCTGAGTACCAACTGCAGGGAGATAGCTGAAATTAGAATAATGCAATTTCAGCATGCTCACAGAATTAAACATGTTCCCTTGCCTCAAGGCCTCTCTTATCATTAATTATTAACTTAATGTCTGTCTTCTCTGAAGTATCCATTATCCCCTGTACTAATGGCCCTTCCAATAAGGCAGGGGGTAAACAGCTTGCAGATTACCTGATAGTATTAATGAAAGTTTGTAAATTGATTTGGTTGGATCAGAAAGTGCTTGGTAGTTAAATGATCTCAGAATTTGGGTAAACAGCAGTATACAGTGAAAGATGTCTTTCCTCTCAGGTTTATCTGCTTAGAAGAGAAGAGGAGCCAGGCACCCCAGCGCTGGCTGTTGTTTTGGATGCTTCCCATCAATGTGTAATTAAGGAAAGCCTCAGGCAGAAAACTCTGTTGTAGCAAAAGGTAACATTAATGCTGCCATACTCTAAATGCCCCTTCAAAAAATTAGATCAATCTTATTCCTAAGACCCAGATATTTTCTCCGGGTTGCCTTATTTTCACTGCCAAGCTATATGATAGGCCTGAGGGGTCAGATTCACAAAAGGATTTCAGTGAACAAACTCCAATCCAGTGCAAGGCAGAGATCCTCTGAGCTGCCTGCCTAATCCTTTAAATACCTCCGGATCCACAAGCAGGGAGCAGGAGTGAGGGAAGGGTGACAGGCTGAGCATACAGCAATTTACAATTTGCACTTCCTTCTTGCATAAGCAGCTGCTCAGTTTACTTCCTGACTCCCAGAAAGCTGCTTTTCTAACCCTCTGCAACACCTCATTTAACCCAAGCAGTGTTGTTCATTAGTTCCTTGCAGCAGGATGCACATGTTAGCATGGGAGTTCAATCCCCAAGGATATGACAAGACAATTCCCAGCACAACACACACACACTCTAGAGATGCTTCTGCTGTGAGTTCACAGCTCAGCTCTCACCCCAGTGACATTGGGTGCCACCTCCACCCTGGGCAAAGTAGCACTGCTAATTCACAAGCAGGACAACCACATTTGCAGGCTGGTGAGGGTAAGACTGACCAACATTAAAAGCAAGCATGTCCCTCTTCAAAAGACAAGGCAAGGCTGAGCAGATAACCAGCACTATTTCTCATCCAGAACACCATATGTTTTTACTAGCTGCATGCACAACAAGCAGCAGTTAGGTTCCCAATTTGCAACCTACTCTGCTGGGCTCCTTGTGCTGGAAGAGAGATCTGCGTGCTCTGCTCCTAGCCGAATGGCAGGGTGCAATTTACAGTCAGAGCAAGGAACAGGCTTTCCTTAATCAATTTTTGGATAGGCTGCAGCTTGCTGTTTAGTCAGGTAGCATCTGTTCTTCAAGCAGAGGAACATGATACTGCTCTTTCATGTAAATTTATGGAAGAAGCTATGATTTTATCCTATATCCTAATAAGGATTCAAACTCAGTTTTTAAAAGGAGAATCTTGTTTGTGCTGGAGTTTTGTGTCTGTTACTTTATCATAATTTAAAATCAAACCAGTCAGACACCAAATTATTTCCTGCTGATAAATGTGCAAAACCTCCCTTTATTCCTATATCCTCTTTAGCCCTGGTATCTTGTATTTATAGAGTGTAGATGGAGAAGTTAATATCCATGTTTTCTCCTTTTAATGCCTCTCCTTTGATCTAGTCATCCACCCAGGACATTGCTTTGATCCTAGCAGTTTTGCTAATTCCTAATATGCAATTATGCTTATCTAGTCCTGAAGGATCTGCGTATTTTCAGTTGTCCCTCATACCCTGCTGGTTTACCAACACACCACAGCTCTAATCAAAAAGAACTTGTTCTTGCCCAGAGCGCTAGAGGCTACAGACCGCTCATCTGCCAGCCTGAAAAACCTGGAGAGCCTGCTTCTCCTTGCCTGGCCATGTCACAGGATGACAGGTCTCTTTCTGGGAAGCAGCATGGAGAACAGGCTGACCTCCTGCCTGTGATCAAAGGGACTCTCATCGTGCTGGAAACTGAGGGTGGTGAGCAAGAAGAGTCCCAAAAGAAATGGTCACACTGAAGAAAGGAGCTCTAGGCACTCAGACCGCTGCACCAGCTGGAAGCCTGTTAGGTCACCTGGTCATACGGATTTTCCCCTCTCCCACTACTTTTCAGTCATTCAAAAGTAATTGCTTTCAGAGCTGGTGTTTGGTGCCAGGAAGTAGGGCGGTATTTGAGAAACTGGATATCAAGGTCCATGAAGGAACTCAAGTTAGTAGGGAAGGCAGCAAAAATGGAACAGGGAAAAGTTCTCCAAAAAGACAGCCATATTCCCCCTCCCATCAGACTCTGATTCCAGGCCTGATTGTTGCTTGTTTTTTAATATCGTCTCTTAAAATGTCATTGTGCCACATGATTGAAGACTGATTATCTAAAGCTGCCTGATCTCTCCCCATAGGAGCAGGGAGGGAGGCAGAAGAGGAGGAATGTCATTATTTCATGATAGGATCTGAACTAGCGGTGAATTTCCTCTCAGGTTCCAGAAGATTGAAACAAACTGAGATGCATCATCCTAATGCTTCATTACTCAGTATTTTGACACCACATTATTGTTCAGCACCTGAAACTGATCTGATCGAAGACGTGACCACAGCTGTGCTTTCCTCTCTGCTATCAGCTTCTCCTTTGCCATTCCCCATTTCCATACTTAAAAAGAAATTAAAGCCTTTTCCAACCTGTTCAGGAGTGATAGGTCAAAAATAAAGAAGGAAGGATAAGAACAGACAATCTGAGGACATAGCAGGTGGCCACAACTACAGCACAGCAGTTCAATGATTTTCTCCCAACACGAGCCCAGACAAGCATGCTGGAGGTGCACACTTCTCCCATCAAAAGGTAAGTGCAGGTTCCCTTCACTCCCTGTATAAAGGCTAATATTTCTGTTCTTGCAAACTTAAGGTCGAAGTGGCAGTTTCTGTGCAAAAGCTTCTCCTACCAACAGCACAAGGAATAAAAATTACCCACTATGGCTTAGCAGCACCCTGGCACTACCAGCAGCTTTTCAAGTGGGAGATCACATGCAGAAGGTAGGGAGAGGAGCCACTAAATCACCCTCTTCTACTCTGCAACCCAACCAGCAGCAAGGCAAAGCACATTTTTCATGCTTTGCTTCAAACATCAGAGCAGCCCCAACACCACCTTGTATTTAATAGGTCAGATGAGAGATTAAAGAGGACTTTATTTTGCTGGCCTGCCCTAATGAGAACTACTTTTCAGGAGATCTCAGTAGTTCAGACAGGTGCATGACTGAGGTTCAGTGTCTGCCCTCACAGAGTGAATCCTAATGCCACAATGGGGTGCAAAAAAGAGACTTGCAGCTGGGGAAAGGCAACTCTCTGTACAATCCTGTTAGACTGCTCCAGTGAAAAACCTTCCAGGAAAGTTGTAGCAGTGGAAAATAAAAGTAGGTAGCTGATGGTGGAGTTTTTATGAAGTTGGCTTTCCTTGTCACACTGCAAAGATCTCATGGAGACAGAGTTTGCTTCCTGCAGAACTTCAGTACCACCATTACCTGAGGTTTCTGGCAGGGTCCCTGAAATCTCTGAGCAGAGTTGTATTTTGCAGACTCAACACTTCAGAGTTGCCGCCTTCTGAACCAGCTTCTCCAAGCTGAATTCCCTGCCTAACATTTGATAAACTCAGTGAACTCCCTTTATTTGTAAGGGAGAACATCTACAATCCATTCTTCTTTGTATGATAGAAATTCCCATCTAGTCCTCTGCAAATGCTTAACATTCCATTGATGTTGCAACATCAAGGGTTGCAGCAAGGGTTTCCTGCAACAACACAAAACACCAGAACCCCAGAATCCCAGTGTCATAGGGGTTGGGAAGGACCTCTGGGGATCATCCAGTCCAACTCTCCTGCTAAAGCAGGGGCACCCACAGCAGGCTGACTAGGATCACATCCAGGTGGGTCTGAGATCTCTTCACAGAAGGAGACTCCACAACCTCTCTGGGCACCCTGGGCCAGTGCTCTGGCACTCTCACAGCAAACAAGTTTTTCCTGGTGGGTTCCAGTTTGTGCCCATTGCCCCTTGACCTGTCACTGGGCACCACTGAGCAGAGTCTGGTCCCAGCCTCTTGCCCCTTGCACCCTTTAGCTCTTGCTCACCATCGAGCAAATCCCCTCTGGCTCTGCTCTTCTCCAGGTTAAGCAGCCCCAGGGCTCTCAGCCTTTCCTCCTTCCAGAGATGCTCCAGTACCCCTTAGCATCCTTGCAGCCTATGCTGGACTCTCTACAGTAGTTCCTTGCCTCTCTTGAACCTGGGACACAAATTTTAGGGTATCAGTCTACATGTGAGCTATGCTTGTTGCATGTTTCTCAGCTTTACATGTCAGTGTTTTGTCTGAAAGGCCAGCGAGGTATGGTGTAAGTTTAAGATACCAAAATCATTAAGCATTTAGAAAAGACCTTTGGTAAAGTTTTAAAAACAGATCTGGTAATAAAGTGACACTTTCTGTGCCTGCCAGTTCAGAAATTCCCACTATGGTCTCAGTGTCACAGTACTTGTACCTTCAGTTTCACAAATACTTCTACTGTAACACTTGGCCTTGCTAGGTGAAAGCAGAGGTAGCCCAAGCTATTTAGTAGAAGTTAGGGTCATCTTCCTCTGGAGAAAGATGACTCACCTGGTGAGTCTCCAGTCACTGAACTGAAACATACTCAAAACTTGGAATTACAGTACCTTACTTTTCTGTCCTCAAAACATTTGTCTGCACAGGTGGCATAGGGTGAAACCAGAGGGAAAATGGGAGTATAGAGAGATCATGTGTCTTGGAAAGAAAAGAGGAAGAAAAAGAAAGGAGGGAGAAAGTACCATGGGAATACAAATTGTTCAAATATCATTCCTTTGCATAGAACATAAGCATCAAACATGTAACATGGTCCCAACTAAATGCAAGTCTCTAACACACTCCATCTGCACAAGCAGACAACAATCCAAGCATATTGTGGATGATTTATCACTGAACTCTCTGGAGCTTTGATCAGCAGATAAGCAGGAAGATTGTTAAAAAGCATCTGCCTCGCAGCACAGAAATTTAGAAGTTCAAACTCTGGAAGTTGCCCAGATTCAAAAACTGATTTTCATGCCTGTTTTACCCTTAAAGGATAGATGGCTCCAAGCCACTTGACATTTGTACTACGAAGCCAGAGTAAACAGACAAAGCTGGATTGGGGCTTCTCTTCTATGTGTTATGACAAAGAAATGGACAACACATCAAGCCAAAAGCCAGAAGCTCTGGGAAGTGCTTTTGGAAAGGCTGCAGCTCTTAATAGATCCAAAGAGAGGGGCTGTTACAGTTTCCACGTGAAGTGCAGCGAATTCTCATGGTAAGCAGTTGCAGTCAGCATTGGTTGTTTAAGACATCTCCTAGGCTTGAGGGATGGCTCCGGAGGAAACGGAAGATAGGGTAAGACAGGGAAAGCTGGAAACCTGGCCTTCCACAGCATCTGCTTGCCTCAAGAAGATATGTGATGTGATGCACACAGCCACTGCATGCACAGTTACCCTCCTACCAAACAGCAGCTTCCAGGCTCGATTAGCCTACAGAGCTCATAGCATGGGGTTTGGATCACAGATCAGAGACTTGGCACAGCATGCTTAAAAATGCAGCTGACCTCTGTTCTGAAGCACTTTAGGGAATCTTTGTCCTAGAGCTTGAGAAAAACGTAGAGCTCTAAATTAAAATTGCATCAGCCGTTTCTTTGGTGGTCTGCAGAGCTAGAAGGAGAGTAGCAGGGAATTCTTTTGCATTCATAAAACGCTAGACTCCAAAATACTATGCAGGGCTCTAGCACGGAAACAAAGAGCCACCAAAAAAACCAAAGTTTAAGAACTGTATTGCTCAACAGAGAGCAAATGGCATTACTGAAAGATCTAGTGCACTAAATGCTGTTTCCAGCATCCGTATAATCCTAGATGTCTTTGTGATATCAATATAAAAGCATAAACCTCTCTCTTCCTCTGAAGTCATTCTTTCTATCCAGTTTCCTATACATGAAATCTACAAAATTTGGACACTTTCACCTGCAGTTGGCAGTATTTCCAGGTGATTTCTTGTTAGCTCTTAGAGGTTTGATCCACTTTTAGCTAAAAATTGAGTTATACTCCATACATTGGTTTTATACTTAAAGGGTAGTCTGAAATTAATCCATAGACATACTATTTCATTGGGTTTGCACTGAATTGCCTGTTTTAATGCTAGATTTTTTTGATGGAAGGTAGCAACCATTTAAACATTAAGAACAGTCATCTTGGGGACAGAATTGTCAGATTTAAGGATTGGAAGTTATATAGGCAGCTATAAAAGGATAGGAAGTGAATAGATCAATATTATGAGATCCAGTAATTCTTTGAAGTACTGAAATGAAAAGGGAGAGCTGTTTGCAAGAACAACTTGATGATTTAAGTTCTGTAGCAGCCCCAGTGGTAGGTAAGAAAGCAGCTGGCAACCTCTGACCTGTGTCCTGTAAGAATTAAGGACATGTTTACCAAAAAGGGTTTCACTCTGAAGCAATGGCAGGCTAAGTAGGACTTGCAGCATGATCCCATTCTGAAGGCCGGAAAACAGAAAGCCTTGACAGTTTTAGTGTCCAGAACAGCACTGGCAGCAACTTCATCTGCAGGAGAGTCACTGGGGGGGCATTTAGAGAGAACAGATCTCTAACATCACACAGCCCCTTCAGAGTGCCCTATTTACATGCAGATCACTACTTATATGCAGAAAGGGAGCTAACCTTCACTGAATTAACCTTCCGTTTCCATCACACAGACAGGCATGTTTATGAGCAACACCCTGAGTGTGCAGCAATCCTAAAAGAGTCTGGCATTGTTTGGAAGCATTTAGTCAATGACTTTTTGGTGCTCATTCTGCATGAACAGGAGGAAGGAATGTCATTGCACATTAACTAGAACACAGACCCCATGTAAGGATGTGGGTATTTGAAAGCAAGCCTAGGATGCAGCAACCCTGCCAGTTTGCAGAGTTACTCAGGATTCACATTAACTCAGGAGCAGGTACACAGGTCACATGGAAATGCAGCGAGTCAGAGGAGACCAAAGCTCAGCTAAAAATGCTACACATTGGGTAGGACAAAGTTCTACAAAGTTCTCCTATTCCACTTTGATTTTCAACCAGATACAAGAAAGTGTCATTTGTTGCATGGGAAGAGTGATCCAAATTGTGTCATTATTCATCCCATCTGACTCTAAGCATACAGTACAGGTGAGTTCTACTCTTAATCTAAGCTGACTTTATGCATTTCACTGAGATTTCAAAATTCAGCCTGCAGGCATAAGCATTTCAGACAGGTCCAGAAAGCAGTTACTTGGTTCAGTGATTTTTCTAGGACACAGACTTGCAACATGAACATTTGGAATCTTCAATATTTTGGTGGCCCTTTGAATGTGACAAAGCAATTCCTTCTCACTATGCAAGTCCAAACCAACAATCCAGATTTCTCTTCCAGACCCATTTGAGGATAAATCTAGTTAAAACCCCCTTTTATCTGCCTTTAGAAGGCAACTGTCTATCAGCAAGAAACCCTAGTAATATTATTTAATTTATGAAGAAGCCAACTGGTTTTGGTTCATTTTTCCTGGTCCTATTATTTCCTAACCCTTTTCAAATCACCCTTTGTCAACAGACAAAGGGTTTTGGCTGTTAAAAGGGATCCATACAAAATTTTAGCACTCCTAAAGGGCAGGGAATGTCCCAACCTGGTTCATCTGTACTGGGTAACAGGAGAGTACACTGGGAGGTGGAGATCACTAAGCAACACACCTCTGTTTCTCTAGAAACAGATTGTCTAGAAACCCTCACTCTGGTTACCCTACTGCAGTACAATGGCAGGATCATTCACCTGGTGTTTAGACATACTGTCTTTTGGTGCTCAAGAGCTTAGGGACATCTGAGATACAAACTGGAAGCCTCCAATTTCAAAGTTTTGTCAACGACTTGGTCTTCTTCTCAGCAGTGGTATTAGCCCAGGCCGTATTTAAGCTGGAATTAGCAAGTCGCAGTATCTCAAAGTAAGGACATAACCCTTACAGGGAGTGGAAACTTTCATTTTGTGTATTTTCTAGCAGCAAAACGGTAGCACTCTAAATTAGCAAAACCAGGGCAAAGTGCAGAATGTTCCCATGGGAGAGAGGTTAACTCCTTTGTTTCAGATTTCAGCTAAGAGGTTTCAGCACCAGAGTAAACCTCAGTGCTGTGGTTTCTCTGTAGGGAACACAGGAAGTACACCTGAGCGACTAGCTTACAGTAATAACTCTCCTCACACAATGCATAATGAGATCCATCTCAAGCCCCAGAAGTTGTTTAACCCTCAGAAATTACTTATTCCAGGTTATCAGCCAAGGGAATGCTTAAGTAGAATATTGTATTGTATGGCTAGGCTTTGCGGATGAAGATCCAGAGAGGGCTCCACCCACGCTCNTAGAATATATGTAGCAACAAGCCTCACAGGCTGGTATTCATCTTGTCTCAGAAATTGTTTAGGGCTAAAAGGTTAAGAAGAATAGAGTACAGGTTTTAAAAAGATTTGTTTCTAAGAGACACTTCACTAGATTCATTCAATTTGATAAAGAAACTAAGGTTAGGAGAATGCTTTTTAGAAACTGTTGTCTCAGTGATTTAATACCTAGGTTTTCAAAAGAAGACTGAATGCAGTTAAAAATGTTGCAGTTCAGTTAGATAAGAAGCTATCTCATTAGTATGGATCAGATCTAAACACCTTAAGAATAGCTGTCAGCCTCTTTACCAGGCAAATCCTACACCCTTTCTTTTAGACTCTACAAGCCAAGCTACCCAGGGCTTTAAGGGCTCTTGTCCTATAACAGACTTACTGCCTAGTCTAAAAACACCCCTGAAAGTAAGGTGAAAAAACACTGATCTAGATAAGGAAATTAGACCTAGTTTAAAGAAAATTCAGTGATCAGACAGGCATTGTTCTCAGATAGTGTTATTCAGCAAAGCATCCCCTATCATCCCCTTTGTGAAGGAGCCTTCACAAAGACAGAATAAGAGATTAACCCCCCTAGCTCTGAACCTGAGCACTGTCCACACATGTCTCTCCCCAGGCAAAGAACCAGCAGAGCTGGTGCTTGGGGTTTTTAGAGCAGCATGAGGCTGGTTAATTGGGTTTCAGCTGCAGCAGGTGGGTGTTTCCAACACTGTGGGCATCTGCTCAGCCAGTGAACATGACCCTGTCTCTAAAGGTAGCAGTGTAACTGCTGGCAGGCTGCTTTTCTCCAAAATACCTACAGGAGATGTGGACTAAGGCAGAAAAGCTTTATTTTTAAATGTTGGTTTAAAGGTATTTGCTTCATTGTGCAGGTGTTTGTATTCACTCGTGGTTATTAAAATGAGATTCCAGACTCAGAATAATGAAGAGGGAAAACTGGGAGCCAGGAAGGAATGGGATGAGAAGACAGAGGGCCAGGCCAAGCTTGGACTTTACTGAGGGGTCTCAACAGTCTGGAGAAAGTAGCCAACAGAACCCTCATGAATTCAACAAAGCACATCTACCTGGGACAGCTTACTCCTCAAGAGTGAGTGCAGGCTGGGACCTGACTTTCAGGGGAGCAGCCCTGCAGAGAAGGACCTGGTGGTTCTGACAGCAACAAAGAACAAGTGTCATTATTTAGTTGGAGATACAGGGAAGCCAAATGGCAGCTCCTCAGCTCATCTTAAGTCATTTGCAAAACCCTTTAGAAGGGAAAGGGAGTTACATTGCACTGAAACTGAAGGGGTAAGATATCCCAGGCACACTAAACCAGCATCCCCCAACATGCTCTGGGGATACACAGAAACAAACAGCCCCAGAGCCAACATTTGCGGACAGGTCAGAGGTTTTGCATTTGCTTTGCCTTTGTTTTTATCCCATTTCTCATGCCTCAGAGCGCTGCAAGTGAGACAGAGGTATTGTGACAAGCCAACCACTCTCCAGAGGAGGGAATGAAGCACTTAGCAATCATTATGACTCACGCTGTTCAGGCAGGAGCCCAAAGTCCCCCTGGTTCCAGCGCCAGCATCCAGGCACAGGGTCTTTGGAGCAGAAGCAGCAGAAAATAGTCCATCCCTGGAGACCTATTCTCTGCCTGAACAGCTGCATAAACAGCTCTGCAGTGGCAATCACAAGATGCCTCTGGAGACTTTTATGTCTCCAGTTTCTAATGAGGACCAGTTTAATATTTTTTTAACATCCTGTCTCCCCAGTAAAAGTCAGCTTCATTGTGGAACTGCTCTAAGAATTGCAGTCTCCTGATCATAAACACTTTCAAAAGATGTGGTATGGTGATCAACACAAAGGTTGGATTAAGGTTTAGACTACAGCTTTTGGGAGTCCTACAAGTCACTAATTACACATACAGCCCTCAGCACAGCAATCTGTAACTCCACATATTACTGTAGGAAAGATTCAAAGATAAATAATGCAGTTTAGCACTAAAGTAACAAAGTTCCCCCTAACATTAAGCAGCAGAACTTCCCTCCAAGCAGAGGTTTGTCTATGCCTCCTTAGGTGGCATCCTGAGGCTCTGTTAAGGCCAGGAGATACCAACTCCTGCACTTGCTGAACAGCAGAGGCCAAGAGCTGGGGTCACCAGAAGTCACCTTGCATGCGAATTTCCATCTGCCTTCTGAAATGTGGTCTTGGCTGTGGAAAGCCTATTCACATAGCTAGAGATATCCTGTTTATATAGCTAAAGATATCACACAGCCTCCTTTGGCAGGACGAAGTGGAGCCACTGCCACTCTTGCTGCTCAGGTACCAGAGTGAGATTAGCTCTGCAGCCAGACACACTGTTGCAGGCAGCAGGGCACAATCTGTCTTAAATAGGGTTAGGAGTTTCTTTCATTGAACTGTCTTTGCTTTCAGTATATTGATTGAGGTGAAACTAACATTACTGGAAATAGACAA
>VWZO01017529.1:0-13269 GCA_013396975.1 Bucco capensis
AGCCTTCCTTTCTTCCAAGAGATGGACAACTACGAACAGAATGACAGAACATACTGTGTTAGAAGGGACACACAATGATCACCCCACAATGACTTATCACCTGCCTCAACTGCCTACCAGTGCAGTGCCTGATGCACCCCAGGACACAGTTTGCCCTTTTGGCTGCCAGGGCACAATGCTAACTCATCATGCTCAACTTGCAATCAGCCAGAACCCCCAGATCCCTTCCTGCAGGGCTGCTCTCTAGGCTCTCATCCTCCAGTCTGTAGGTACATGCAGGGTTGCTCTGCCCTAGGAGCAAAATCTGGCACTTGCTCTTGTTAAACTTCATACAGTTGGTGATTGCCCAGCCCTCTTGTCTGTTAAGATCTCTCTGTAGGGCCTCTCTGCCTTCTAGGCATTTCTTATTGCCAGAGGCATCCCAAAATGCCTGAATATTCAACTGTCTCCAGCAGCAAAGAAGCTGCCAACAGGTATTCTTACTTCTGTGACCAAAAAAAGTACAGTAATTATCACAAATATGATTTGCATACCGTTCCCCCTGATATTCTTCCAGAGGAACTTCCTGAAAGGCATCCAGAGGAAACAAGTGATGGTAAGACCGAGCCAGGTGAGGTGCAGACACTAGTGTAAGACCTGCAAATAAAGAGACATCAAAATTATTACAAGAGAGGACTTACTGAAAAGCTTTTCCATATAAAACAAAGCAAAAAATACTTCTAACTACACAATCGTTAAGAGCTTTTAAGAATTAAAAACCATCCAATTTTCTGTTCATTAGCTTCTACAATCCAAATTTGTAATCCTTTCCAGAACTACATCCAAATGTGAAGAATGTACAGATGTTCTACTCTGGGATGTAGTTTAGTGGCATGTTAGTGATAGCTATGGTTGGACTCGATGATCTTAGAGGTCTCTTCCAACCTTAGTGATTCTGTGATTCTGTAATTCTCTAACATGCAAATTGCCCAAATTTCTAATTAAAATGTTTACCTCAGTCTTTAGAAGTACATTTACAATGCATAGTTGTAAAGTTAGCAAGTTTTTCATTCTCATGTCAAAACCAAAATGCAACAATAGAAGAGTCTTCTGATAAAATCTAAATGCATAACTCTTTAACAACACTGGTTCTGCTGTTCCACATCATCAGTTAAAACGGTGCCCAACTACAAAAGTCTACTGCAGCCTGCTATAACAATGCCAAAGCCATGTGACAGTGCTGTTGCTAATAGCACTGTTTGGGTTTGCTTGTTTGGGCTGGGGTAGAGCTGATTTTCTTCATAATAGCTGGTATGGGGATATATTTTGGATTTGTGCTGCAAACTATGTTTGTAATTAACAGATGCTTTTGTTACTGCTGGGGAGTGACTACACTGAGTCAGGGACTTTTCTGTTCCTCACTCCACCCCATCAGCAAGTGAGCTAAGGGTGTAAAAGGAGTTGGAAGGGGACAGAGCCAGGACAGCAGACCTCAAATTACCAAAGAGACATTCCATACCATATGATGTCCTGCTTAGGATAGAAAGCTGAGGGAAGAAGAAACTGGGGGTACTTGGAGTGATGGCATTTGTCTTCCCAAGTGACTGTTACATGTGATAGAGCCCTGCTGTCCTGGGGATGGCTGAACATCTGCCTACCAATGGGAAGCGGTGAATGAATTCCTTGTTTTGCTTTGCTTGTGTGCATGGCTCTTGCTTTCCTTAGTAAACTGTCTTTATCTCAGCCCATGAGTTTTCTTTTATCCTTCTGATTCCCTGACCCCACTGAATAGCAGTAAGCAAGTGGCTGGGTGGGGCAGAGCTGCTGGCTGGGTTTAAAGCATGACAATAGGTTAGCTAGCTGGCAAAAACTACATCACGCACTCACATGCACTGTTCTGCTGACAGCTGCAGCTGTGGAGTATCTGTTGCTGATACACAGGATTTCTCCAGTTACACTATCACCTTACTGAAACAAAACTCATGTTGATATGAAAACCTTGACATGAAACTAGAACAAGGTGATCCCAAACCAGAATTATTTCATGCTTTTGCCAAATACAGCCATCTTGGTAATTATACCTATCACATTTTAGTCATATGCCTGTAGAAGCTAACAGGAGGACCGCTTGTTGCTCACACAATATTAATGCTATAAAAAATGCTAATCCTCCCTCCCACACTTATTGAGGAGGGGAGAAGTTCACCAACGTTTGCAAGACTGAAGGGCTTCCATTTACAGCTCTACAGCCTGTCATGTGTCACTGCGCAGCCTGCCCTTGGGTTCCACTTTGAAAGCTTTCAGCACACCCTCCCAGAGGTGAGGGGGCACGTCTGTCCTTTTACTCCAAAGCACTCTGTATCTCCATGGAGTCTAAAATTTTGATGTGTCTGTTAAATCACGATTCCTGATGAAAACATTACTATTCATATGCAAATCACTCTTCTTCCGCTCTTTGCTTTAGGGATTTTAGTTTACAACACTACACTAGAGCATATGATACTGCTTTACTGTTACAGGTATAGCCCTCAAAGTCCCTTGTAAAAAGCCGGCATCCGCGGATGCAGGAACACAGGCTTCTTAAAGCAGAACTAGCTTTTGATTCCTAACAACAGTTGAATTTTTGTACCCCTTAACTCTCTTAGCATTAACTCCTAATTCATCTGCTCACCATCTCTTGCTACTCACCACAGATTTTGCATTCCACAGGAAGTTCACAGTATTTGGCTCTGCACTGGGGACAGAAATATCCACCCAGTGTAAGACCTGGTTCACTGTTGTTTTCCAAATGCCTAGAACAGAGACAGACACTTTAATACCTAAGTGAAAACACCAGAATACTACTTAACTATAACTACTACATGGTTCTTGCAACAAGTAGTTTAAAGCTTCAGTAGCTTCCGTACAACAGTTCCACGTGTATGGAAGTGTCAGAAAGCAACTGATTGTGTGAGGTATCAGTAACCGTATCTTCTCACAGAAAAAGAACAAATTTTCCCATATAAAGAAGCCAATATAGCTTAAAAAAATACAGTTACAAAAAAAAAAGCAGCATTAGTATTTCTATTACACACACAAATTTTCTGTATAGAATTTAAGATGCATGTAACTACTTACTCTTTCAAATAGCAGACACTGTTTCCTTTTGAAAATTCAGACTCACCCTATCATCCCTGAAAATTGTAATTTCTTTCACTGAGAAGAGCACTGGTACACTGACTAAATGAGGCCTCTATTTTAAACTTCTTTTTGAAGTCATGCCAGTAAATAGATAAAAAATACTTTATTCTAAATAATACCTTTCACCCTCATTGTTATCTTCATAGTGATACAATATATGAATCACAAAATTCAAGTAAAATTGGTAATAATTAATACCTTGTAGCATCCTTTTTATCTAATCACTGCAAAACATGACTAAAAGCCATTTACTATCTTCAAAACAGTTTAAATGTAAATTTTAAAAAGCATATATAACAGAGGTAACTATGGCTACATACTGAATGTGCAAACGGAAATAAGATTTCTACTGAGAAGTTATAAGACATTATTGTTTTCATGATATTTTCCCATGTTTTCACTGACAAGCAGATTTTCTAAATATGACTAATTATTACTGAATTTATATCAGCTCATTGAATTCTAATCAACTTTACTTACGTCATGCTAAAGGATGGCTTTGCATCTTGATCAGATACAGAAGCAGTAGTACGTTGAGGAAATCCTGAAGAGAAAAACATCCAATATTATAAATTGTAAACATGCAAATAATATTTTAGTTTAATTCCATGTGGAAGTTCAAAGATATTCCAAATACTAAAGCCTATCTCTTTGTTTCAGTCTGTTTGTTATTACAGGATGTAAAGAAAAATGTCTTGAAAATAATTAATTGATCCCAAGAGGCAGAGTGAGGTTCCCTATTAACTTTACTCAAATAAAGAGAGAGTTCACAGGGGCATTCTCCTAGTGAGGTCTCTTGAGTTGCTGGAGGACACAACCTCCCTCCTGGGCGCAGAAGGTCCCTCTCCCTTTCTCCATTCTCTGGGGATACTCGGGAAGTACAGACTGCCCAACTTGCCTTAACATAAACAACTCTTCATACATGCCTAAAAAGTTATTTAAGTCTATTTTGTGCTGGTCTGGCCTATCTAAAGCTGCTTCTACTAGTCTATTAAATAGTAATGTTTTGGTCCAGTCCCTCCTAAAGACAGATGTTCATTCTTCAGATGGTCTCATTATTTTGCAAGGACACAGATAATTAACCATTTTCTGCTCAATTCCCCCATTTTGCTTTTTTATGTTATGTATGTATGGCTAGGCTTCACAAACGAAGATCCAGGGAGGGCTCCACCCACGCTCCTCATCAGCGCCTTTTCCAAGCGCGCTGATAAAAAGAGGATAGNCCTTATTATTAAAATTAATCCTAGGTGATCTAGCTGGGTTCCCCATGCAGTTAGTCCTAAAGACTGCAGAAAGAGAAAGACTTGAGAATTTTGTGCTAAGACTTTCACAAAACCATATCCTACCCATTCGAATAAGGGAGCACTCAGAATTTGAACTGGCAGGTGGAGGACTAACATGATGCATCAGCAGTTCCTTATAATGGCTTTCATCTAAAATAACATGGTATGTTCCTGTCACAAAGAAAGAAATGCTTTACTCAGATTATGAGCAGGTAAGAACACATACATATTCTCTGAATGACAGAAAACAACTTAAGTAAAAAATGATAGTTTAACCAAGCCTGTTCCTAAAACGCAGACCTATCAATGCCACTGAAAATGGCAAGTTTTAAAATTAATAACACCAGAATATTTCATAAGATATGAAGGCCCACAGCTTTTTCTCCAACAATACAGTGCAGTAATAGTACTATAGAAGTAACCACCACAGTAATTGATAGAAACATGTGACACTAATTAAGCTCCACATCACACAGCTTTATATGTGGAACACTGTTTTTTAAAATATATATATTTCTTCTCTTTATAGATGCAGCTACCGGCTAATAACAATTTCACTAAATACTGTGCATTTTGTAAATTTGGGAAACTCACAAATTTTCTGTCAGCACAACAGAATACCCATCCTTAAATTTATCAAAATGCATTTATGCTTATGAAAAATTATTTAATTGTGATTTTAAGCTTGTATTAGTAGTGATCTGATCTTCAGATACATACCACCAGTTTCTCGGGCAAGTACTGTACAGACTCGAACTTCAGCACTGAGTCCAATGACAGATACTCTGATCTTAACTGCTTTTAAGCACTTCGAATGGGAAACAAAAAAGCATACTCAAGTTGATATGCAGAACAGAAAACAATGAAAAGATTCAAAGTTTTAAATGCAAATTGATTGGTAATGTCATTGCAACTGTCTGGTTTAAGTTTAACAGCTTGGATGTTCAATGCAGTAGCCAAACTTCACTTCTGTACCTTAATCAGATCATAGATGTTGGCTGGATCACATGTTGTCAGACTGCTGAAGATTACCAAAACCTCTCTGCTTGTATGTGCTGGCACGTGCCTAAAGAAAGTATGTAGTTAATTTACTTCCACACACTAAGCAACTTGTATGCTGAAGTTTCCATGGACTTTAACACACTAAAGTTAGAAAATGACATGATACAAAGTCCCCTACAAACTATACAAGAATGTGGTAAGATTTTTTACTGAGCACCAGAATTTCACCTTCCAAAAGCTAAATATTTCCAGTATCTAAAATATAGTTTTTTATAGTAGGAGATGTTATCTGATTGTTCATTCTAATGCTTAAATTCTCCCTGTACCTTATTTGTACTCTCATAGGTAAAATTCAACCTCAAACTATCACTAAGTCTTCCTCAAAATAAAAATCTCTTAATCAGCTGATAGGTGTTAATCATAGAATAGAATCTAAGATCATCATGACCAATCACTGACCCCACACCACCATGATCACTAATTCATTAATTTTAACAACTGTCTTTTAGTTCTTAATGGAAAGCTCTCTTCCAACTAGTCAATCAAATCATTTTTATGACTTTGTTTCGTCAGTATTTTTGGCTGTAATTACTTGGTAAAATAGTCTTCTACAAATGTTTATCCCATCTCAATACCTCACAAAGCAAAAGTTTTTTAAATCTACCCTACCCGAAAATTTACTTTTCTGAAGTATGCCAAAAATCACAAGAGATCATCGTCTTTCAGTGCTTTTTCCTGTTCTCTTATCACTATTGTCTGCCCTTCCTCATACTTTAGCCCTCTAGTAAAAAATAACTGCAGGGTCTTTCAGCACCATATTCATACCCAACATAAAATCATGTACTGAGTTTTAAAATATTGTTACTTTTTATATACAGCACACCTCTAAAGAGAGGTATCTTGTGTTAGAATATTAACTTCTGCACTACTAGCACATTTAAAATCTTAATGGTTTTAATTGTAAGAAGACATAATTAAAGACTGAGGTCAGCAAGATGTAAGACACTACTTGTAAAAAATACTGGCCCTGGTCCTCCAAAAACTCACAATCAACATTATACTGATTATGGAAAACAAAAGAAACAAAAACCCAAACCCAAAACACATCCATGTAGATACTAACTTTAGAGTCTGCATGGCCAAATTCAGGGCATTATATAGAGATGGCTCTCCATTGCAGTTCATATCCACTGCTTTCTTCAGAGCAGTTACATGCTTTTTTGAGTTACCTGTAAGTGAAAAAAAAACCACCTGAAATAACAAGTTAAAAGAATTCAAAACTACAATTCGAAGTGTACTTGAACAACAACAGTGATCAAACTGTATCTTGTAACTCCATGTTTCTCCTTAGAAACTGACCTAATGATCACAACATAGAAAACAGTTAAACCATGTATTAACAAAAAGGCATTTATTCTATAGGCATTTAACTGTTAGAAACTTTAACAAGTCAGAAAGAATAAAATCACTGTTGCATATCAGCAAGTGCTTAAAATGACCGTAAAGTGTCTCACAAAGTCTTTCAGCAGGACAGTTTAGTTTTAGTTTCTGTTAACCTCAAACAACTGTTCCAAGACTGACTGATCCTAAAGTTCCTCTATGAAGTTACTCCAGTTTTACAGGTGAATAAAAAGAAAAAAAAAATTGTATTTCACCTCTGAAGCTACTTGGATGGCTAGTAACAGAAGGCAGGCACCAAAGAAACCTTGTCCTTAACAACTGGTCAGATCTCAAAACACACAGATGTCATAAAATACAAAATTAGCAAACAGGGTGAAAAATCAACTAAAAGAGAAACAAAACAAATTTTAGTTGCAATCTGGGTAAGATGATTATGCAAAAGTACACAATGACAATTCTAGACCAAACCAGATCAAAATAAAAACTCTGGTTTCAAATAACTTGCAATAATTTCTCTTTTAAAATAAAAATATGATGTTAACCGTACTTTACTTTCAGCAGTGTCATCCAGGTAGAACTTTTAATATCAACACAACATAAGAAAACTTTTCCAATTCTGAAAAATATACTATCTTCCTACCTGAAAGTTCCGTCATTTTTTCTGCTCTTTTACCCTTGGTTACAATCAAGCCAATCTGGAGAAGAGAAAAAAAAGGCAAAGCTTTTCTTAGCAAATTTAAAAATAAGTTGATTTACATTTTTGCTTATTTTGCCCAATACTTCTTTATGGTTCAGAATTACTTAACTGTACAAAGCTTCTCATCAGTGTAACAACAGCAGTACAACACTACGCATCAGTTAACATACATTCCTGTATTTTCAATATTTTCGTCACAAGGTAGAAAAAGAAATCTTACAAAATTCTACATGCCTGAAAAAAATTAATGAAGTCTTCTGTGTTAGAATTTCTGTTTTTAAAAAAAAGAACTAGATGGGTTCTTATTTTCATTAGTTCAGGAAGAAACACTCATTTCACCAGACTGAAGAGGAAGGGATAGGAAGGAACACATAATTTGAGAACAGTTTACTAGACAGTGTCAAAAGCAAAACTAACTTTTAAAATAGTTTTTAGTTACTTATTTCTTGCATGGTTGTACATACCTGACTAATAGGATTTTGGTCAAAGTACTCTTCAACAAAATATTCCAATAACTATAAAGAGAAGTTAAGACCATTAAAAACATAATGCAATTTTATGCCACATGCATTAAGTAGGTGATACTTGCAAAATATCTGTATATTTTTCACTTTATGTGTTAAAGTTCTAGATTACAGTTGGTCCAAATGGAGGTTTACAGTACATTAAAAAGCGCCAATCTATACTGTATCAGAAAACCTCAGAATTTCAATGCTTTGTGGTGTTAGAGAAGACCACACAAGATGTACAGTCTGGGCAGCAATCCCATTCAACTCCTGCCTAGCATCCATTTAAACCAGTATTCACCAAAACCCAACTGTAAGTAAAAAAAACAACAACAACATTCTAGATGTGGAATGAAAGCATTGTTGTTCTTCTTTCACCGCTCACTTACAGGCTACACTTCAGCTTAGTTGCCATGTACTTTTAATAATGTGTCTTTCCATAACAGGCCTAAGTGTCCTGGCTTGAGTTAGAACATAACTGATTCTGTTCAGTTATTCTACTTCTCAGCTAAAGCTCTTCTGAGTAACTGAACTTTCTGAAACTAACAGCATATTCTTGCAAAAACACTTACCAGTGTTTCTAGCAGTGGTAAGACCTAACGGGTCTTGCTACTGGGGACTGGTATGCAGACCAAGGTCACTGCTAAGTCTTGTGTACCATGATGGCGGGTGCAGAGTAAAGGCTGCACTGGCAGGGAGGAGCAGACAGTTCAGGTGACCCTAAACTGACGAACTAGGTATTCTATTTCATATTTGATAAAAAGCTGAGGCTCAGTTCCTTCTTCTTCTCTCTTTTCTTCAATGGCCAGCATCTGAGTCGAGGCCTCTCTATGTTCTCCCTTCAATCCTGATCCAAAAGTTCCTGAATCCAGTTCCAGGACCCAGCCTCCCCCTTAGTCTGGCTCCCATCTGCTGCTGAGCCCTTCTGCCACAGTATCAGTGGTGACAGTAACATAGTTGCCATCAAGGGGGTGTTGGGTCCAGTATTGATTTTGTATATTTTTGTACATATTTATATGTATTTTATTTTCATTATTTTCATTGAAGTAGTTTTAGTTTTCTTTTCCAATCCACATGTCTCTATTTCCCTTTTCTTTCCCAGAGTTGGCAGAGGGAAAGGGGGTAATAGAGAGAGTCTGTCACTGGTTAGGTGGTCGGCCCAGCCCTAACCCTTGAAAACAAGTGAAAAATGTAGGGATGGGGCTATGCACATGATCTAGTCATAGGAGACTGCTGTTTTTTAAATCCAAAATGGGACTGGTTTACAGAGGAACACTGGATGAGTAAGACAAAACTTCAGAGAACAGAAGTACCTTCAAAGTGCAAGTAAGTCTGTTTGGTTTTAAATCCTGGTCCTCCATAGTTCTTGATCCATCAACAACCACATACAGGTGACGCATCTGCATTTTCACCAGAAGTGACAATCACTCACAGAACAAGTATTTAAATGAAGTGTTCATTATTCTATTTACTTAAAAAAAAACAACTAGTCCCTCTCTCAAACAGAGAAAATTCAGTATACTGAGCTACAAAACCAAAAAGTAACACATTTTTTCCACTTGTTTCTTCAAAATGAAAAAATCTTGAAAAATGCACAACTCTTTTCCTCTCACAACCAGCTACAAAACATGCAGTTTCATAGAATCATAGAATGGTTAGGGTTNGTATCTTTGCCTCTTCATCCGAAGAGCTCAGCGTTGCATAAAATACTGTTGCTATTTACAACTCATTTAAACTAACTTTTAACTCATTTAAGCTAACTTTTCACATAAAGTTGACAGTGCAAGTGTGTGATCTGACTGCTGTTGCAACACATACCCTGATACTGTTAATGTGTCAAACCACGAATATGTGAGGTTAGCTCATGTGATGGTCTGTCTACAAGAAGGGCTGGAAGGAGGATCCCAGGAGCTATAGGCATGCCAAGTCTAAGCATAGTGCAATGAAGCCAGTGAAGGGTCTAGGGGACAAGTCTGATGAGGAGTAGCAGAGGCAACTGGGATTGTTTAGCCTAGAGACAAGGAGGCTGAGGGGAGACCTCCTCCCTCTCAGTAACTACCACAATAGATACCGTAGTGAGCTGGGGGTCAGTCTCTTCTCACAAGTAATAACCAACAGGACAAGAAGAAATGGTCTCAAGTTGTGCCAGGAGAAATTTAGATGGAACATTAGGAAAAATTTCTTCATTGAAAGGGTTGTCAAGAGCTGGAACAGGCTGCCCAGGCAAGTAGATGTGTTGGAAGACTTGGCAGTGCTGGGTTAACAGTTGGACTCAATGATCTTAAAGGTCTCTTCCAACCAAAATTATTCTATGATTCCAAGAAGCCTCCACCTCTGAGTGAGCTTCACAACACACACTGACAATGAACAAATAATGTTTAAAAAACCCTAGGGGTCCTGGTGGACAAGAGAATGACCAGGAGCCAACAATGCACCCTTGTGGCCAAGAAGGCCAATGGGATCCTCAGATGCATTAAGAAGAGCATGGCCAGCAGATCGAGGGAAGTTATCGCCCCTGTACTCTGTGCTGGTGAGGCCCCATCTGGAATACTGTGTCCAGTTCTGGGCCCTGCAGTTCAAGAAGAACAGGGAGCTACTGGAGAGAGTCCAGCACAGGGCCACCAAGATTATTAAGAGAGTGGAGCATCTACCCTATGAGGACAGGCTGAAAGAGCTGGGTCTCTTTAGCCTGGAGGAGACTGAGGGGCAACCTCATCAATGTCTACAAATATGTTAAGGGCAAGCGTCAGGAGGACAAAGTTGGGCTCTTCTCGTCCAATGTCAGGACAAGAGGCAATGGGAGCTAGCTGGACCACAGGAGGTTTAGTGTAAACACAGGAAAAAACTTTTTCATGGTGAGGGTGACAGAACACTGGAACAGGCTGCCCAGGGAGGTTGTGGAGTCTCCTTCTCTGGAGACATTCAAAACCCGCCTGAACGTGTTCCTGCGTGACCTCATGTAGGTGATCCTGCTACGGCAGAGGGGTTGGACTAGATAGATGATCTTTCTAGGTCCCATCCAACTCCTAACATTCTATGAACCCAAGTATGTGTGGTGGAAAACACAAGCTCGGTCTCAAGCACACTAAGTCAGCAAAACAGCATACCACCTTTACTCAAGTAGTTCTGGACTCAGAATAGCCAAGCTTTAATACTTAACATACCATTCCAAGTCGAACTTGTCCATGGTGCTCATAGAGTCTGGTAAAACACAAAAGGATTTAAGTAAGATGCACATGTATGTAAAAGTCTGGAACAAACCCAATACTAGACTTCTGGCAAATATGAAGCAGTAACAAATCATATCATAGAATCATAGAATCATAGAATGGCCAGGTTGGAAGGGACCTCAAAGATCATCTAGTTCCAACCACCCCGCCACAAGCAGGGATGCCAAAACACTAGACCATGTTGCCCAGTGCCACATCCAGCCTGGCCTTGAACACTGCCAGGGATGTGGCAGCCACAGCCTTTCTGGGCAACCTGTTCCAGTGCTTAATCACTCTCCTGGTAAAAAACCACCTCCCAGTCTCCAGTCTAAACCTCCCCTCCTTCAACTTAAAACCATTCCCCCTGGTCCTATCACACTCTGATCTCCTAAAGATTCTCTGTCCCTCTGTCCTATAATCTCCCTTTAGGTACTGAAAGACTGCTATCAGATCCCCTCGAAGCCTTCTCTTCTCTAGGCTGAACAACCCCAACTCTCTCAGCCTATCCTCATAGGGGAGGTCTTCCAATCCCGTAATCATTTTTGTGGCCCTCCTCTGGACTCTCTCCAGCAGCTCCACATCCTTTCTATGCTGAGGACCCCAAAACTGGACACAATACTCCAGGTGGGGCCTCACCAGGGCAGAGTAGAGAGGCAGAATTACCTCCCTAGATCTGCTGGCCACACCTCTCCTAATGCAGCCCAGGATGCGATTGGCTCTCTGAGCCGCAAGTACACATTGCCGACTCATATCCATCTTTTCATCCACCATGACCCCCAAGTCCTTCTCTTCCTGGCTATGATCAATGAGTTCCTCACCCAATCTATACTGGTACCTGGGATTTCTCCTGCCCAGATGCAGGACCTTACATTTAGACTTGTTAAACTTCATTTTGTTTTCTTGGGCCCACTTTTCAAGCCTGTCCAGGTCCCTCTGAATGGCATCTCGGCCTCCTGGCGTGTCAACCACACCCATCAGCTTGGTGTCATCTGCAAATTTGCTGAGGATGCACTCCATACCCACGTCCAGGTCATTAATGAAAATATTAAAGAGCACCGGTCCCAAAACCGAGCCCTGAGGGACACCACTAGTCACCGCTCTCCACCCAGACATAGAGCCATTAACCACAACTCTCTGGTTGCGTCCCTCCAGCCAATTCCTTATCCACCGAACGGTCCACCCATCAAACCCATACCTCTGCAGTTTTGAGATGAGGATGTCATGAGGGACCATATCAAAGCCCTTACAAAAATCCAAATAGATCACATACACTCATTTACACTAAAGAACTAGACAAACTACGAATAGATTTCATGACTCTCAGAAAACAAACAATCAAAACATATTTCTTACTACAAGTTTTAGTGGAACTTTAAAATTTTATCCAAATTTGAATATTTTAACATAATCAGAAATAAAACAAATCTAGATTTTATCTAGTTATTTTTCTGACAATTTGAAACACAAACCTGGTGCCCTGATACCAAAACCCAGCCTGAAGCATGATTTGTATATTAAAACTATGTTGAAGGATTTTTTCTGAGCAGTGCAACATGCAGTTGTGATGCTCTGCACCACACTTCACCAGATCAAGACCTCAAATCTTTGGTGTGCACCTGCACTACCTAGTCTGTGTGCACTCAATCTAAAGATTAAAGAAAAAAATAAACTTTAGTGGTTTTTGTAGCACAATGGATAAGCAGCAGGCAGTATGCAAGCACTGGAGCTCTGAAGGGGTCAGGAAGTGCTGCAGACGTGCAGACATTCTTACTCAAGCTTGAGGACCCAGTTTCACAACGATTAAATCCTTCTAAATAACAAAATCCAGTATCATTAGCAGGCTTGCGACAACACATCATACCTTTTCCTCTTTGCCTTGAAAAGAATGTCCTCGATGGTCGCTTTTAGCGATCCAGATTCATCTTCTTTAAGAATCTCCCTGCGCAAAATAGGCTGTTATTGAGCAGAAGGGAGACTTTTCTCGCCTTTCTCCGGTAAGAAGGTGAAGGGGG
>VWZO01017531.1:0-15884 GCA_013396975.1 Bucco capensis
GTCTCGTTATTTCATCCAAACTATAACACTCGGTCTTCCTGACGTCATACTTACATGACGGGGCAGTGCCCCTATACTCTTCACAGGATACCCATCCATGCTTCCACTGCCTGTGCAGTTTTCTCTTGCCCTTTAGTTTGACCCGCAGATCACTCAGTCATGCTGGTTTCTTGCCTTCCTTGCCTAATTTATTTTACACCTGGGGATCAAGTGTTCTTGCATTCTATGGGAAGCATCCTTAAAGGTCTGCCAGCTCTGTTCTGCTCCCTTGTCCTAGAGCGCTGTTTCCCAGGGGATCCTGTTGACTAATTCCTTAAAGAGCAGGAAGTTTGCTTTCTAAAATTCCGGATCTTGACTATACTCATCACCTGTCCCATATCCCTCATGACTGTGAACTCCACCGGTGCATGATCACTGCAGTGCAGGCTGCCTCTGATATTGACATCACCAATGAGTTCACTTGCATTGGTGATCATCAGATCTAGTATTGTATCCCCTCTGGTAGAGCTACCTGGGTTAAGAAGTTATCCTCAGTGCATTTGAAGAGTCTCCTGGATTGCTTGCAGCTTGCCATGCTACTTTTCCAGCAGATATTAAGGTGGTTGAATTCCCCCAGCAAGATGAGAACCTGTGAGTGTGAAGCCTCCTGTGGCTGGAGTAAGAAGGCTTTGTCAATAGGCTTCTCTTGATCCGGTGGCCTATAGTAGACCCCAACCACAAGGTTTCCTTTGTTGCCTCAGTCTCCAATGCTTACCCATAAGCTTTCAACTTATTGTGGCTGTTCTTCAGAGACAGCACTTTACATTCTGTCCATATCTTTGTGTATAATGCAACCCCTCTGCCCCTCCTTCCATACCTGTCTCTTTTGAACAGCCATTGATAGCTGAACTCCAGTTGTGGGATTTATCCCACCAAGTTTCAGTCATGGCCACTAGGTTGTAGCTTTCTAACAGCACAGTGGCTTTGAGCTCCTCCTATTTGTTGCCTATGCTGTATGCATTGGTGTAGAGGCACTTCAGCTGGGTTCTCGGCTGAGTCTCCTTCTTCAAGGAACACTCCTTAATTCCTATCAGGTCTGTCACTGTTGTTTCCCTGTTGGCTCCTCTTACCTCAGGATCCCCAGGCTTATCTCCATATGACTACAGTTGTGCTCCAGTCTACCCAACAAGACTCAGAGCAGCAATCTGAGGGCATGTGTTAGCACCCTGTCTCTCTAACCTTGGCCTGTCATCCCACAGCTTTTCATGGACAGGCCTGATATTAGTCCCCTCCTCCTCTGAGTCTAGTTTAAAGCTCTGTTAATGAGCCCCACTAGCTCATGAGCAAAGATGCTTTTCCCCCTTTGTGAAAGGTGAATCCTATCTGATACCAGCAAGCCTTGTGCCACATAGTGCATCCTGTTCTTGGAAAACCCACAATTGTGGTGGTGACACCAGCCATAGAGCCATGTATTAATAGACTGGTCCGTTTGTTTCTTACAATGTCACTACCCACAACTGGTAAGAGAGATGACAAAATAACCTCTGCCCCAGATTCCCTTACCAGCTGTCCCAAGGCCCTGAAGTCTCTTTTTAGTC
The DNA here is from genome assembly GCA_013396975.1 of Bucco capensis. Lineage (NCBI taxonomy): Eukaryota > Metazoa > Chordata > Aves > Piciformes > Bucconidae > Bucco > Bucco capensis. The sequence continues at coordinate 1,578 of VWZO01017531.1, forward strand.
CCCTCCCCCTCTGAGTCTAGTTTAAATCTCTGTTAATGAGCCCCACTAGCTCATGAGCAAAGATGCTTTTCCCCCTTTGTGAAAGGTGAATCCTATCTGATACCAGCAAGCCTTGTGCCACATAGTGCATCCTGTTCTTGGAAAACCCACAATTGTGGTGGTGACACCAGCCATAGAGCCATGTATTAATAGACTGGTCCGTTTGTTTCTTACAATGTCACTACCCACAACTGGTAAGAGAGATGACAAAATAACCTCTGCCCCAGATTCCCTTACCAGCTGTCCCAAGGCCCTGAAGGCTCTTTTAATTGCCCTTGAACTACACTTCGCAGCTTTGTTACCACATGAAGTGTAGTAACAGATAATGGTCTGAGGACGTACCAAGCTAGAAAGTTTCCTACTGATGCCCTTCACCCAGGATTCAGGAAGGCAACAGACTTGTCTAAGAAGAGAGTCTGCCTGCCACATTGGACCCTCTGTTCCCCTCAGAGTTGAGTTGCCTACAACTGTAACTCACCTTCACTTCCTTGTTGAGTTTGTCTTGATTTGGGAGGTAGGCCATACTGTCCCTGGCAACAACTCTGGTATACATAATGTGGTTTTTATATCCTCAATTGATTTGGCTTCTACATTCAGAGCCTCATACCTGTTGTGCACAGGCACTGGGGGAGGCAAGATGGACACTTGCCTCCATTCACCCTTTTAAGCTATTGTCTTCATCCTGGCAGGAGGAGGAGACAGGATCTCCTTGATCTTGTTCTTTTTTCTAGTAGCTGTTCCTGTTTCTGTCTCAGGAAGAGAATACCATGGTTCCACCAGCCTGTCTCTTTCTAACGTTCCCTGATCCTCCTGAACCTTCCTAGTTCCTCTTGTAGCTCTGCTACCAGGCTAAGGACATTGTCCACCTAGTCACGCATAGGTGTTCTCCTTATGGTTACCCATGCCAGTGAAAGGCATTCCCTTCAGCCTGAGACCTGGATGGGTGAATGTTTTTGTACGAGCTCTGTCTGGGTTGCTGCATTCATTCTGGCAAGTACAGAGGACTTAGCTTTCTTCTGGGTGGGTGCCATAGCTAACCTCCTTCTAAGTAGGTGGTGACCAGCAACTGAACTTGCCTTCTGAGCTGTTAGGGTGTAACACCCTTCCTGCACACGCTTCCACACAAACTGCCATGCATACTGCTGTGCTGCACTCTATTTGCCTGTTCTGTTCATAGCACTCCTGGTCTTAGTGCTCCCAAGGCTGTTTTATTGTAGTTGTGGGGGTGGGCACATATTAGGGTTGCTCTGGCAACACCCAGGCCTAGTCAGCACCTCTCAGGAGAGCCGGCAGCTCCTGACAGGTCTCTCCACTGCCCTGGCGTTTCACTGTGTCCTGGTTTGACCAGAAGCTAGGGTCAAAAGAACAATCTTTTTGAGAGGACTTCTCAGAATGCCCCCTCTCCCCCTTATATTGGGGACTGCAAAACTGAAATAAAAGCACCAGGCACGCATATAGTGAATTTCTAAGAATAGCTTTATCTGTATTTAAATGGTACAACAGTGTGAAAGAGATAAACAATAAAGAGAAATAAGTTTGTTAGTTCAAAGACGGCTTCAGCTCTTCCCCTACTATAAATCACAGTGNGTACACTCTTTTTTTTCTTGAATTTTAATCACCCCAGGACACACTGCCTCAGGAAAACTCCGTGTGCCAAAACCGGCCACATTGCTGCAGTGGGACTGGCTCCAGCACAGTTCCCCTCAGCAGCTGACCAATAAGTAAGGGTCAGTTATGCATAAATAAGGATCATTTCTGCAAGTAAGTTAGTATGTTGTCAGCATAAGTCAATTTACTGTATTGACTGAGCATTTTGAAGTGGCTTGGTTTTAATTAATTGATCACATAAGGTCTTATTTCATTCTCATGGCATCAGAAATAATGAGTCTAGGGACTTACATTCTGCTGGGATAAAATGGATTAGTTCCATAAGTTTAATGAAGTCATGTCCGTTTTGACAGTAGAATATGTGACCCATCTAATTAATATGAGAAGCAAAGAGACTCTTTGCTGTTTAAAAAAAACCCTGTGCTGCCTGTTTCCTGTTTCCCATATTCCTTTCATATTTACCTCTTATGTTTTTACATCCTGTTAAGTGAATATTAATTCTCGCACCTATACTACTTTGTAGTGGTGAGCTGAAGCATGCTGATTTTGATCCTATACTCAGAAAGAGTCTAAAGAATTCAGAAGTCTCTGATTCCATTACATAAATAAGAATGAAAATAAGAGATAATCAGCCAGATATTTAAATGTATAAATGGCACAGTACTGTTGCAGGAGCTGTTTTTTGCATGTTATTTTCAACTGCCTCTCTAGCAGATATATGGCACTCATTCCCTGTGAGGTTTAAATGTGATACTTCTTATTCCCCTATCATCTACATTTTCTAATGCTGAAATTCTCATGCCAGGGCTGTGTTAACTGCTACATCTTACAGAAGAGGAGATACCCTGTATATTGTTGCCTATGATACAACAATCACACAGATCGTGAATGTTTCCCACTTACTTAGTCTTCACTTTCTGACACTTCTACCATAGGTAGTGCTTAGAAGTAAGGGAGCAAATAATGAATTGTAATTATTTTCTAGTTTAGTGCAAGGAAACGAAGCTAAAGCTTCTGACTAAACAAAATTATATAAAAAACCCAATCATAAGTTTATTAGTTTTAATGAATACACTTAGAGTGAATTTTTTGGGCCCCGGGGGAATGAAAGGAACTCATGAAAACCGTTGTTTTGCAAGGTTGTTTTTGCTGGGGCAAGCTGCATTTCTTCATTTTCACTGGAAATAGTCAATAGCTTGGGGTCAGGAGAAGGAAGTTTACAAACCTTTATATAATGTGATGTATGTTCTCAGTGCTCATATTTACAGCTGTTTCCATCTTTGGTGCTATCTACAGCTGTTAATTACAACCTGTTCTCATAGTCTCAGTGTCAGTAACTCCTTAACAAGTTTGTCTTGCTCAGCTTTGACTGCAGCCCACATACTTGCAGGTTGACTAACATGAAGACAATACTGAAGTTTCTTTTGAATAAATGGAAGATGATGGTATGTTGTAGAAAATTGGGTTTTGGAGTAAAATTTTAAGAAGTCATAGTTGCAAGATATCAATAATGTGGCATGTGAGAAAGAAGAAACTTCACAAATTGTGAGCTTCCATTTTTTCTTCTTTCTGGATTTGATACAGTATGACAACTTAAAAAAAATAGTAAGATTTCATTTGTTGTGTATGAATTCTTAAGCACATAATAGTAAAGCTTGTGACGGAGAGTACTTCACATCTCTTAGTCACTTTTGTGGATGTATTCAGCATTCTGTTCCTTAAGACAAATCAACTAGAATTAAAGAATATAACAAAGGGATGATATTGCATTGCCTATTTCAAATACTCGGTTAATAAGCTTCTTGATTTGACTTAACAGAAAACAAGTATATGTTTATGTGTGTCTGAATACAAAGTTTTCTTAAAAGAGTCCCGAGAATTCATGGGAGATCACTGACATCTACTGACAAAATAGACTCAAATTCTAACAGATGTATGAAACTGTGGCATAACATAAAGATGTATTAGAGGTTAAGATAAAAGCTCTGAAACAGATGACAAAAGCTATTTATGTGTATCCAGGTCTGTGTGTAAATACACAATAGCTACTTTTTATTAGCCCTGAAACATATAAGAAAGATGGGAGGGACAAACTTTTTGGCAGGTCTTGTTGTGATAGGGCAAGAGGTAACATTTTTCATCTAAAAGAGCGTAGATTTAGATTAGATATAAAGAAGAAATGTTTACAGTATGGGTAGTGAAACACTGGAACAGGTTGCCCAGAGGAGGTGGTAGATGTCCTATCCCTGTAAACATTCAAGGTCAGGCTAGATGACCTTTAAAGGTCTCTTCCAACCTAAGGCATTCTGTGATTCTATGATACCTTTCTATACAATTTTCTTGAACTCATCTAGAAATATAAATTATCTGGTACTAGCAGTTTAGAGTGTTACAGTGCATCACTTGTACATAAACTCTTGAACTCATGTGGAAACACTTCTGACATTACTGCTCCATTTACTCCCTACTGAAGAATGTACTGATTTTAATTGATGGGGTTTAGCAGATGTTGACACTTATAATTTAATGAGCACTGAAATAATTCTTTGAAGGAAGTAACATCTAAGAAAATAAGATGTGGGTTAATGCAGGTAATATTTTTATAACTTGCTCAACTGCAACTAATTCAGTAGTGTTTATTTTCATATCAGAACTAGAAATTTGAATAGAGCTTGTCTTACATCTGTGTTCTACTGAAATAATTTTAGCAGATGCTTACAGCATCTAGTTAATTCTTTGAAAGCAGAGCCTTTCCACCATCCCTGGAAATTTTAAAGATGAGATTGGATGTGGCATTTAGTGCCATGTTCTAGTAATCATAGTGGTGTTGGATCAAGGGTTGGACTTGATGATCTTGGAGGTCTCTTTCAACCCAGTTGAGTCTATGATTCTATGAAAGTGCAGATACACTTATCACATTATTTCAAACTTTGGCAGTGCTACTAATCCATACTTAAATAACTGAATTTATAAAAGATGATAGGTTAAGAGATGCTCAGCATTTGCAAAACAAAATGCTTTACCTACCTTTAGTATTATAACCTGACGTCTAATGTCAGATGCTAAAGCTTAAAAAATATGACCAATATTCATTGACAACCCCATTGTTACTGAGAGTATTTGGATTGCCCATTACTTTCTGAAGTTATACTTGAAAAATCTGAATATGCTATATGTTAAGACCTTGTACTGCTTGTGCTGTATACCTTTGTAGTACAGAGTATTTGATATCAAGTATCACAGAATAATTTAGGTCGGAAAAGACCTTTAAGGTCATTGAGTCCAAGTGTTAAACTAACACTGCCAAGTCCACCACTAAACCACATCTGCACATCCATTAAATACCTCTAAGGGTCCTATTCCAATGCTTGATAACTCTTTGAGTGAATAAATTTTTCCCAATGTCCAATCAAAACCTTCCCTGGCACAACTTGAGACTTTGTCCTCTTGTCCTACCTCTTGTTCCTTGGGAAAAGAGACTGACATCCACCTTGCTACAGCCTCGTTTCAAGTGTAGAGAGACAGTTTCTCCAGGACAGTGATGTGGAAAACAGCTTTACAAAAGTCCAGATAAACCACATTCATATCCTTTCCTTTATCTACTAAGTGGGTCACCTTATCATAGAAGGTCAAGCAGGATCTGCCTTCCATAAACCCATGCTGACTGGGCCTAGTCATCTGTGTTATAGTTTGGATGAAATAACGAGACTTGTGGATTGGAAAAGGCTGAACANTTGTCCGATATGTGCTGCATGATGGCACTCAAGATGATGTGCTCCATAATCATCCCTGGCACCAAGGTCAGACTGACAGGCCTGTAGTTACCTGGATGCAACTTTTGGCCCTTCTTTAAGCATCACATTTGCTAACTTCCTGTTTAGCCAGTGATTAAAAGTAGCTTGGTGAGCACTTCTGCCAGCTTTCTCTACCCTTGAGTGAATTTCATCCAGCCCCATAAGCCTGTGTGTGTCTAAGTGGTGCAGCAGGCTGAAATCATTTCCCATTGGATTATGGGGGCTTCATGCTGATCCCTGTCACCGTCTTCCCGCTCTGGGGGCTGGGTACCCTGAGAGTAACTGATCTTACTATTCAAGACTGATGCAAAGAAGGCATGCAGTACCTCAGCTTTTTCCTAATCCTTTGTCACTTTGTTGCCTCCCACATTCAATAAAGAATGGAGATTTTCCTTAGCCCTCCTTTTGTTGCTTCATACTACTGATGAAGCAGTAGTGACATGCAAAGTAGTTAGACCTTGTATTTAGTATGACTATCATAATTTTTTACAGGACTTAGGTGAAATTATATTTACGTGCTGGTTTCAAATGTCATACACTTTTAAGATTCAGGCACTGCTGCTGTTGGTAGGTAAGAAAGGAGCTGTCAAAAGTGATGGAATCATATTAGAACTATACAGCCTACATTATATGTGCACACTTTGCTTGTAGCATACAGCTTTTTATACAAGGTAGTGCGGGTAGTAGGTGCTTCTCAAAGTTGGACACAGAGTGGTATTTTCAGTGTCAAGCGCTGTCTTATGTTTGTAAGTAATAGATGTCTTCATGTGAAATGTTATGTATTATACCATACCTATCATCACTGGTATTTTTTTCTCATGTTAAATTGAAATGGGCTTATGTGTTCATTTTCAGCTTTTCCTTCATACACACTTCTACCGAAGTTCAGGCACAGTCTGAAAATCACTTGGGGTCTTCTGTGGCCCCTGGTGCGATAACTGTGCCGACAGCAGAGGGAGCATTAAACTCATTGCCCACGGTAAAGTGTGGGGAGTGATACCCATGTTCCTATAATCCTTGTATGGGTTGGATGTGCTCATTAGCCTTCTGGCAGTCATCCTAGGAGAAGGACAACTCTGATTCCAAACCCAGGCAGATGGAGCTTGTTTAGCCTTGTAAGGCCTTCCATCTAAGAGAAGGACACTCTAATAAAACCTACATCCTAAGGACTTGGCTGCCAGCGTCCAAGCTTGCTAGGCCCTGGCAGATGAACCTTAGGACTAAAGGGTGGGTGCAGCTCCGCGCATGCTGTGTCTCACCTAAAAAAAATCCATTGCGCAAGCTCGAGGGTGCTATCCGCTGTCCTCTTTTTATCAGCGCGCATGTAAAAGGCACTGATGAGGAGTGTGGGTGGAGTTCTCCCTGGATCTTCGTTCGCGAAGGCTAGCCATATACTTCTACCGAAGTTAATGTTTCATATTTGTCTACATTTTTCCATTAATTTCTTCCTCTTCAGGTGCAATCTGGCTCCTGTGATGGAGTTTGCTGCCGATGTGGGAACTAAATCTGATTTTATTACTATGAACCCATCAGTTGTCCAAAGAGCATTTGGAGGCTTTCGGAATGAGAGTGACAGAGAAAAATTTGTGCGTAGACTATCCATGCTGAATGACAGTGTCCTTTGGATCCCTGCTTTCATGGTCAAAGGTGGAGAGAAGCATGTGGAGTGGGTTAATGCATTAATCCTTAAGAATAAATTGAAAGTGCGAACTGCTTATCCTTCATTGAGACTTATTCATGCTGTCAGAGGGTAAGTGTCTGGAAAGGCTGGTCTGTCCTTTGCACAAAAAAGCTCATAACCAGAATTCCTAGCAGGCAGAAAAAGCTTGAGTAAAATGTTAAAAGGAGTGTGATAGTTCCATTACTGTTGTAATGAATTACATTTGTGATAAAATTAATTTGTTAATAAATGTCATCCACTGACTAGGCCTGCTCTAATGCAAATGACTGAAGTGCATTAGCACAATAACATTTCACTTTTACTTCCATATGCAAAATTTTTTTATGATCATTATAGTGATAAATTAATGAAAAAATATTCTGTGTTCCAAGGATGTCTATGAGTTATCAAATCAGACAACAACAAAAGTGCTACATGTCTTTTTTTGACAAGACTATGGAGATAGAAAGTATAATTTAAATAGCATTGAGGGTAAAGTATCAACCATGTAAATAATGAAGTCTAGAACATCAGAAAATAATGAGCTCCTTCCTGAAACATCTACAATTTTGTAGCTATCTTTCTCATGTTTAATTTGACCAGATGTTTGGGCAATTTAAAAACATTAATCAGAATCACTGAAAACATCAATGTAACCAGTTAAAAAAAAAAGCATTCATGGTTTGTGCAGAGATTTTGTAATTATTTTGTAACTAAACAAGACTGTCAGATTAAGGCTACCATGTCTTTGTCACTACAAGTCAGAGTAGATAGGGCTATGTATAAAAAACATTCAGAAGACTATGGTAATGCATTATTTATTTGTGAGTGAATTATAACAGTATGATAATATTCAGTTTGAGTTCCTTGAACTATTCTGCTTGTAGGGTTTTGAGAGATGCCTTCAGGTGTTGGTATTGTACCAGTTACTAATTGTGTATCACCTAAGAAGTTACTGTTAGAGCAGCAGAGATAAGATCAGAGGAGATGTTTGAGCTACTACCCCAGTCTAGTATGAGAGTGTGAGAATAAATACGTTATTCTTCAGTATATTAGAACTCCTGAATATGTTTTTCTGCTGCCATGCCTCAAATAGATTAAATGCAGTATTCCTCATGTGGTGCACTTCTGGCACTGGAAAAATCAGTTTTTTCCCTTTGCAATCTGAAAGTCCTTCAGAAATCCTTTGATTTTTTTGTGGAGTTGCTCAGTTTCCATAATTATTTGGATAATTGTCTTGTTATACAGTTATACTTCAGTTATTTATGAGCCTTGATTGTGTTGAATTTTCAAGTATTCAGAATGTCAGTGACACATGGATAGTGGGGTTTGTGTGTGTGTGTATAAATGCGTATAAATAAGATTAATTGCCGTTTACAAACAGCTGTTCTCATTTCTGTCTGCTAAGTCTGGGCAAAATTATCAAGTGTGAATGGTAATTCAGAATGTGCAGTCTTTCAGTTAGCCAGATTGAAGGTCTTTTAGGGGGCTTTGTCTTAAAAGAATGAGCACCTAAATTGTCCCACTGAAAGAAAAGCAACGAAAGCTCTGCCATCAGAATGGCTGTTGAAAATTTATATTATACTGTATTTCACATTGTACCTAGCAGTGTCACCTGATATGACTGCACATATTTGTCAAGTTGTTGAATGTGTGCTCTAAACCATAGGCCCTCCATTTCGAACCTTGTTGTTTGATCGTGTCTCTTTCCCTTTTTTGTTCTTGTGGGAAGTAAATGAATATCATCATGTATTCTTTACTGTTCTTTTTTGTACTTTGGGTAAGAAAAAAACCCCAAAAGTCAAATTTATCTTTGGTCTAATTCTTGACTTTACAAAATGAGGTGCATGAGGTGAATATGTCTTTGTGAATCAAGTTTGGAAGTGATACAGTTAGCAGTAATAAACTTGGAACAAATACTCTTTAGATTTATTAGACAGTCTTGAAACACCAGGCCATAATAATAAAGTTTGTATTACAGCGAATTTAAATCTAGGGAAGGAGTGTCATCTGTTTACAGGTTGAGTTACATCCCTCTAAATCTGTTAGGTTTACTTGTCAAATGGAATACCATATTAGGATGAGAAATTTACAAGCAAAAGCTAAAAATATTTTCTACAAATAAATGAAGTAACTTGAAAAATAAAGTAAATTTTACAGATGTATAATCTGATTATCAAATCAGTACATTCTGAGCAGTAAGAGTTGCGAAAGTTTAAGCAAGTTACAAATGTTAACTTCCGCTAGGAACTAGTGGACAGCTAAATCTGCTTCATGTTTTGTTTGTTTCAGATTCATTGTTAACTGGTGATTTATGAGACTTTGAAGAGACACTGTGTAAAAGGAACTCATATGAAACACTCCTCGTTTTATGAATCAACTGTTTTTGTGTATCTGTTTTGATATATTTGATGTTTGTATGTTTGATGCTTTTGCAAGCTCTCTGCTTGCAAGTTTAAGTCCTTGTGACCACGTTAACTGTGGTGAGGCCTGTGGTGCTGAAAAACAGAAATGGTAAAATAAACAGTGTGAAGATTCCTCTTAGTTGAATGAGAACCAAAACCAGGAAATCCACCACGAAACCTGAACGTTAAAACACAGAGTAAGACCTATGCAGAGCACCTAGTCTGCTTCGTAGGGTGCCTAAGCATATGTGCAAGGCTGTGAGAATGCAAGCCTTATGCTTCAGCATCTTAAGCCATAAGAGGGAGATAGCATTTGATTTATTGATGAAAGCATGATAAGGAAAGCTGAGCTGTGAGAAGCAGTTTTTGTAGACTTGTCTACAAAATGAAAGTTTTGTACAACTGCTTGCATCTACAATCTTTGTTTTATAGCTTGTGAGCATTCTCACATAGCTATATCTTTGTGCTTGAATGCAACTCCATTCAAAGTTCAAGGTTGCAAAAGTTTCGAGCAGACACATGAGAACATAGCATTTTCAGTCACTGTCCTGTATTGTTACTTGTAACATCCCCCAAACTCCTCTTTACCTCCATACAAAAATAATTTTTCCAGCTTCTTGCTTTGCTAATTCCACAGAATTCTGGCTTTAGTCTTTGTGTATGTGTATTTTGCATTGAATAATAATTTATATAAGGTTGTTAAAAGCTGTTTTAAATTAGCCTTTAATAATAAGGAAGTCAATAAGGACAGTGTGGGTCTTACATTGCATTCTGTGTCTTGAAATCCTCAAAAATTCTTAATGACTTAAACAATGAGTTTTTTGTTAAACCATGCCAAAGACATAATACCAGGAGGATCTGCTGAAGAAACGTCCTCAACTTGAAATCATAGCCTTATGGAGATGAATGAAAGACGTAATTTTATGTTTAATAAGCTAAAAGATTCCATTAAGCTATTTCAGAAGACTTGTGCATCCATGCAAGTTTTTCTGTACCACAGGTACGTGGTTGTAATATACCAAAGGGCTATATGATATCAAGAATTCTTTGATTTAATGCACTTAAAATGTTATTAAAAATATGGAAACGTAGTATATGGTGAGGTAAATAATTTGTCAACTAGTCATCAACAAAACAAAGTTCATAATTCCAACCTGAGACGTATTAAATACTTACAGAGATGTTTAATGCTGAAGGGTGCAGGCTGACAACCACAAGGTTTAGAAATTATTGCCTCTGTTCCCTTTTGTATCACACTGCCAAGTTGTTCAGCAAATTAGGTTTTTCAGTTATTAAAGCATAAAGCATAGGCAGTTTCTAAAGATAGAACATACCCTTTCTTAGACTTCTGATCTAGTAAAATTCTGTATTCCTATGTACTGCTGCAATTGCTTACAACACTGACATTAACTCTCCTAATTTCCTAATTTCTCCTAACTTCCTGAGCAGCACATGGTATTTTGGAGTTGCTCTTGATGAGATCATAGTGACTACATTGTTAGATCATTTTGAAAAACTATTTTTTCCTGTCCATTTGTGCACAGTTTGGGTTGTGAAAGAGATAATGTGGTGTTGGAAAAAGAAGTTGCTTTTTTGCAGATTTTATGCCTTATTAAACTTCTGTGAGTGATAGCCACTTGTCTAAAATCTCATAGGGATTCAAAACAGATCATATTTAACAACAGATTACGTCAATACTAGGTCCAACATGATAAACACTTTTAAAATCAATAGCATATCTTAAATGACCATTGGTTCAGATTTTTTGCTTCAGTATGTTTAGATCAAGTGTTTTCACGTAATAATTTTTCTTCTCTACTTTGCTTTTGTACTTCTTGATCAACCAGTTCGTATTTCAAGTTAAAATACTGGATTTGTAAAGTCATTTGAGTGCAGCTGCATGATTTTTTCGAAGTGTTTCTAAAAGCTGTTTTATGGAATGTTTAATGAAATTGTTCACACATTATTTACAAACAGTTGAGGTAATCAACACATAACAGTTCAAAGTGGACCTAGAATCTGTAAATGAAGAGTTTAACTGATAAAAAGGATTTATTTGTGCTCCAGTGCCACTGCCAGGAAGGTTAATTATGAGCTAATTCTAATGAGCAAACCACACAGCTTTTTTTAAATTATTTTTAATTAAATTTAAAAACGAATTTCAGAAACTCTGATTTATTAATAGGCTTGAGATTTAATGCTGAACTCTTTCATTACTATTACTTTAAAAAGTATTTTCCAAGTGAGATGATACTCTGAGGTGTGAACAATAGCTATATACACTTTGGTTGCAGTAGCAGAGCTCTAATAGAATATGCATTGAACAGCACAGGAACAAACCATAACTGAAGCTTGCTAATATTAGAATGCAGATCTTGCTTACTTCCAGTGGCGGCAGACAACCAAACCTGAAGCAGGATCAGCAGATCCTGCCTTGCAGTGCCCTGGAGGGAGTGGAGAGGGCTCTTGAGACCTAGGCATGTTGATGGTACATTAGTTGGAGGCCAGAGTTAACTCCAAGAGCCTAGTACAGCTCTTCTGCTTCTGCTGGCGAATATCTGAAGACATCTGCTGAAGAGGCAGTATACCACCCTAGCACCCTACCAGGCAATACAGTCTTTTACAGTACAGTAGTTTTCAGAGAAGTTTTTTCACATTTCCTTCCTCTCCCAGCTCCACAAAACAAAGTTCTCACACTCATCTTCATGTGTAAGAATATTTTATTGGCTTTTTTCCCAGTTTGAGCCATCACATGATTGAACTATTAGTCACTCAGCAGCAATATCTGTTAAAATTGCGTCTCATAAGATTCCTTCCCGTCTTTTGAGTATGGAACAATCATATGGACATCCTGTGGGATTTGCCTGCGCTCAGTTTATTTCCTCCTTGATACTGCCTTCAGAAGAGTCATATTAGAGTTCATCTTGGATTAAACATGGCAGAATTCCCACTGAAATCTTTGTGTTTTGCCTGTGTAAAAAGTATGCTGGTCACTTTTCAGTGCAGAGTCTTTTTCCTTTATCAGTGAAAGCAAACAGATGTTGTTTGAATGTAGGTGACCTCTTACACAACTTTGTGACAGCTCCAGAGTCCAGGCTGTGGGAATTCAGAAAAAATACTTTGAGAAACTCAAACATGTAGAAATCAAATAGTTCTCTATGGTCTGTGCTAATGAAGAAATTGCTGGTAGCCATTTGTGTTGTAAACACTTCCGTTTTATTCGTTACTGCTAACAGACTTTACTTTTTTCTTCAGTACTAGAATATATTTCTAAAATATTTTGGAGTACATAGATAAAATACATTAAGCTAAAATACGATACTATACTTAATACAAAATGACCTTATCATTTGCATCATATCAAATATTCAAAATACTAGGAAAAAATGTAACATTTCCCTTACTTTAGTGGAGTACAATCTTAATATTCATGTATGTGAATGTTAAAATAGAAGTTCTATATTACAGTGCCTTGTGCTTCCTCTGTGGAGCTGGCAGTGCTATATAAGTTATACAAAGAAATGGCATGCCGGTTAGTTTAGATTTTCAGAACTTAGTCTGTTTTGTGAAGTTGTGCTTTGGATCATGAGATACTGTTCTAATGGCAGAGCAGGAGGTGAGGTGGTGCTCCTGTTCCTGAAGTGGAAACTTTCCAGAGTTGATTTTTCAGCCTGGCAGCTAATTACCAGGACTGCAGGGCCCATGCATTTCATATAAGTGCCTCCTCATCTGGTTCAAAATTTCTCAGGAAGAGCTTTTATTTCCTTTGCACCAGATACCATGTTTTACTGTGTTTCAGGAAGATTTAGAAAGGTCTGTCAAAAGATACGTCACTTTCTGAGAAAAAGGAGAGCTTTTTTAATGGGGGCAAACACAACTGCAGTAGAGGACAACACAAGGTGGAAACTGAAAATGCACTAAACTATCTGCTTTTTCTGGTTTTTTTGTTGCCTAGTCCTTTCTCCAAAGTGGGCCATGAAAAGCCTGGTCACAATTGTGGGGTGATAACCATTATTCATATTTTTGTTTACCCTTTGTTGTTTGGGGCTTTTGGTCCCTTTTACTGTGGCAACTGCTTTACGCCTGAGTTATCAACAACTTGTAAAGCTTACTCTTCTAAGGTTGAGCTTCAGGTTTCAGCAAGAGAAACCCAATAGAATTGGTCATAACAAAAATAGTAGTGAATTTGCCTATTTTCAAGTTTCGCTCCTTAGTTGTCTACCATACACAACACCACTGTACGTATTGCTAATGACTGTAAACAGCTGAGCAGGGAATAAATATCACATAGTTTATTCATGTAGTGTATTTGCCGATTTTTTTTTTTAACTATTTTGCTACTGTATTATTATTTTTCCATTTTAGGATTTTTTAAATTATTATCTTCCCTTGCGTAAAATGTTGTTTTCTGTGTTTCTGAAAACTAGAAAAATGTGAAAAGTTAATCAGCTCTCATTTGATCATATTGTACTCCTGTAACAAAAATTGTACCTGTGAGGCTGAGAAACAAACCAAAGCCAGTTTTTTATAGTCTTCGAGAACAAAGTAGAGAGATGACTGGAGTCCATAGAGTCATGTTGGGCAGGTAGTATCTAGAATGGAAGTAGCTTCTCTCTTTTTTTTTTTGACACATTCGCATGTGAAGTGAGCTGCCTCTTGATTCTGTATGATACATGTGTGCATAGAGAAGATCTTTTTAAGTTTTCTTCCTTTGTTACAGTGATGTTACAAAGGTAAAACTTAAAACAATTTTACTGGAAATGCCTACTTAGTATTTTCAAATATGTATATTCATTTAGCT
>VWZO01017532.1:0-20715 GCA_013396975.1 Bucco capensis
TCACAACCTTCATCCTTGCTCACAATTAATTAATAATTAAGTAAGTAATAAATAAATAATTAATTAATAATGAATTCGGGTAGAGACCTGTTCCCATTGATCCTGCTCTTGTGGATTGCTACAAGAAGGCTGGGAGGCTGTTTTACTGGAGATCCATCTGTGAAAATAATCAATTTCACTCTCATCCTCCCTGATTTTTCTCAACCTGCTCACCTCTTCTCTGAGCTCCATCACTTCATCTTGTAGCTGTGCCACTCGGCCGAGCAGGTCAACAACCTGCTCACACCACAGCCATAATCAGCATTGCCCCCGGTTGCCAGTGAAAGGCTGTGGCCACCCTGGGGTGGATTCTCTGCCTCAAAAGTTCCCAGAGCTTCTTCTAAGAGCTTTTCTAGCAGATCTCGACTCAGGTGAATTCACTGCAGATGCGCCATGTGCTCAGTTCTCTGCACAAAACAGGGAAACAGTAGTTCAAAAGGGAAAACTGATCATGCACAAAATACAAAAGGATAGAGAAGTCAATGAAATACAGCATGTGACTCAATGAGCCTTCAGACTCAAGAAGTTTCACCAGAACCACGTCAGAAAAAGAAGTTTTATATAACTGTAATTTTTAAGTTCTCCCTTATCTCTGACATACATAAAGGTTTGTATATGTCAAAATTTTTGGTCTTTCTTTTCAATTATAAGAATGACAAGATTTAAATTAAACAGCCAGAAGGCCATTCATATAACAAAACAAAATTTTTAAACTTTTCCTGAGAAACTGCAGTAAATCTGAAAGTGCACGGATGTGCAAATTTTACCTGTAATTAGAGAGCACCTTGCTTCAGAATACAAAAGCAGCTTCTGCATACAACCCCTAATGCTTCCATGCTTCACATGCTCTGTGCCACAGTTGTTGGACTACCACAAAGCAATTTGGTCAGTAGTTTGACTGGAGTATGCAGAAAGTTGTGCACAAGCAAAACTGTCTTGGTAATACACAGATCCCAAGTGGCTGGTGAAGCACCAGCACTAGTGGAAGCTCCGGAGCAGCCCTGAGAGCATCTGGGCAAGCAGGGCACACAGCTCTGAAACACCACCTCTTCCATCATGGAGATTTCAATTATATTGGACCTGTCGCACTAAGCACCTACCAAAAGCATGTGGTGGCAGGAAGAATGTGATTTCCTTTCCTCTCCTCTGTGTTTAATTCTCCCCCACCTCTGCACTCACCATAAATGATTCTAAAAAACATACTGTGTCTATGCCTTTATTAAATAAAACATACTAGCGTTTCACTGTTTTTCACATGCAAATATCTATATGAGTGTAATAGTTGTGAAAAAAAAATACTAAAATATTTTATATTACCAAGAATATACATAAACTTTCAATAAAAGGTTGTAGTCAAATGAAACACTAAAAACACCTGAAAAAAAGTTGGTAGATAAATTCTTCTGAAGAAACTGAAAAAGGGAAAACAATAGCATAAACAAGGGGAAAAAAAACCCCAAACTGATTTCCAGTTGTAAACATCTCAGCTATAGTAGATAAATACAATTTATGCCTATGATTTTAAATAATTCTCACTAAACTTTACTTAATAGATTTAAAAAACCCACCATTTATTCTAAGTATTATGCAATATTGGCAATGACATACAGAGAACCAATGTGATACAGTTATCAGCTGCAGCAGTTCAGTTACTCAAAAACTTTCCGCACCAAACCTGTTGTTTTTAAGACCCTGCAGAAAGGGAGGTACACTGACAATCAGATGATACTGGGAAAGCAAATCTTACTAGGATGAACATCCCAGGAAAAAAAACAACAATAAAAGGAGAAAGAAACCTAACCCCCCAAAACCAGGATAAGTTTCTGAATGATCAAAGTTTGAGCTGAAAAGCCACCTGATTTTTTTTTTTTTTCACACAAAACTGCGTTATTGCCTGTGCAAACTTTTCTCATGATTACACAGCCTTTTATAGTAACAGCACAACTCAATCCACAATATTAAAAATTAATAGTTGTATTAAGTCACATAAACCCATTTACCAGAGCAAACGCCAGCCAGTCATGATCCGGACTGAAGTGAACTCAATGGAGGATAAAAATGCTCCATCTCCTACTGGACAATTAGGGTGTATATACGCAGTGGCCTACCACTGCCTGCCTCAGTGCTAATAATACCTGTATTTTTCCTGTTATATTCAAAACAACATATATGAAATACTTCTATTTGAAGTAGCATGCAATCCAGCCTATTATGAATGCTAAAAAACTCCTTTCTTATAACATGCAAGTTCCGTGGCTCAATCCATACTGGCAACTTTTATATGGCAGGAAAATCAATCACATCCAAGCTGCATAAACACTCAAACCACCAAAGGAGGCAAAGTTCACCCTGGGCTAGAACATACACAAGATCCTCTGCATATAGATGAAGATGGCACTGCCTATGTTCTGCAGTAGAAGTCACCTATGCTTTCTCATGTTTGAAACTTCGAGTTTGTGCAAGCAGTCCAGTTTTCCACAAATCTCAGCTGGTTAACCTTTTTCTTCCTTTTCTCCTAAGATGAAAGAAGCATGTTAAGTCTCTGGGCCTAAAAGAAGATCTTTTAATCCCTAGCACTGAATTTTGAGACACATACATTTGACAAGATGACACAGGAAAACATATAATCAAAACCAGTTTTTATTAATGACTTCAGAAGTCATCTTCGGAGTCATACTCTTCAATTTTTCGCAGTGGCTGCTTAATACCAATTATTAAATCTATGGAAAGAAGCTCTGTAACACAATGAAGAACTGAAATGACTAACTGGTATTTACAATACACTGATTCTAAGCCTTTCTTGTTCACAGGCAGTGGCTGATTTTTTCTGAGTGCATTTATGACTCTGAGGTAGACTTTGGTAAAACTATTTCGTTCTGTTGTCCTGTACAAGGATTTGGGAATACTTAGCAAAGCGTCAGCAACTAAATTAGATACCACAGTCACTTCCGACTGCTGAAGCTGTTTCGCATAGAATTGAATATAAAAATGTAACAGGATTTCAAAGTAGCCTCCTACTGGCAAAACTGATCCTGCTTCTATGAGGGGGTTGCAATAATTCTGTGCAATACTTACACAACTCTTTTCATGTTTAAACAAAACGGTATTGCAACTTGTTTTCTCTAGAACTTTGCCAATATCCAGGCATTCACACACAGCGGCTGCATTAACATTATGTGCTGCTAATGCAGCAGTGCTGTAGGTTTTTTGATTGCCCAAAAGTGAATCACTTTCACAGTTCTCATGCATGTCACCTGCATGCTTGCATTTTGCATGTGGCTTCTGTATGTCTCTGGAAGAGCCATCTCCTTCAGGGGCAACACTGAATTCTTTGACATGTGAGATGGAACTTGAGGGTATTTGCAAGTCTATTTGCACACATGCTGGATTTTCACTTCCCTGAAAATAAGGGTCTACAATTTCTGCCTCTGTTTCATCCCTATTTGCTGTCAGTTGACATTCAGAAACCTGATAGCTGTTACAAGAAGTATTTTCTCTTATGAGCTGCTTCTGGGTAGCTGAATAAGACCAACTGCTAATCTTCAATGCTTCATTCCATCTTTCACCTTCTGTTTTGCAGTCCTCTCTCTGATCAACTGTTTTAAATAGCTGCTGCAGCATTGTAAATGCCCCTTGTAAAGCGGCAGCATGTTGCTCAATAACACCACCGACCGGCCCACAAAGAATTAGGCAATGGGGCTGAAAGGCACACACACTGCTGAAGCCAATGTGAACACACCTCTCTGAGCCCACCAGCAAGGGCTGGCAGAACGTTACCATTGCCGTTTCAGTGATTTCCCCGTGGACGTTATCACCAAAAGATACATAAGGTGAGGCTCCTGTGATTTCACAGATAAGAGCAATTTCTTCCAACGATAAGCACTCTACCACAGATACACCGTATAACTTTGCATAGTAGATAACTACTTCCTCTTGCTTCACACTCGACAGTAATAGTTTAATATTGTTGCTCTGCAAGTGTTTCATTACAGCTTCTGTCTTCCTCGCGATCCAGCGCAGAGAAGTCCTATACTGACCCTCAGAGTCGACATCAAACTCGACTTCGAGGGCTGAGAGGGCGGGACGGAGGGGCTCGGTGACAAGCACGGCCCGCAGGTCCCCTGCCGCCGGGCTGTAGGCCGTGAAGTCCCTGCAGAGGACGAGTCCGGGCAGGACCCTAGAGCTCTCCACGGGGAGGCCCGTCACGGCGACGTACAGCTCCGCGAAGCGGCGGCCGAGTAGCTGCAACACCTGCGGGCAGGAGGCGGTGGTCGGGAGGCAGCGACGGCAGTACTCGCAGCAGAGCCGCGCCAGACACCGCCGCTCGCCAGGCCCCAGCCGGCCGCCTAGGTAGGCTTCCACCAGCGCCTCCAGGGCGCAGGTCTCTGCCTCCTGCCCAGGGAGAGCCGACAGAAGGTGCCGCCTCAGGCCCTGCACCACGGCCCGCTCCAGCACGTGCGCCTCGAAGGCCTGTAGCGCCCGCCACAGGCCACCGCCTGCCGCCCGCAGGCCACCCAACACACCGGCCAGCAGCACCACAAACGTCTTGGCACCATCCCCCGTCGCTGCGCGGTGACTACAGGCGCAGGCCGCCATCATCCTACGGGCACAAGAGCGGTTAAGCAGAGCCGTGCCCCACGCTCGCCCTCGCCCCCCCATCCGCCCCCGCCCCGCTACCTGGCCGTCGGCGGCTCCAGACTGAGAGCCTGCAGCAGGTGCCGCCCGTCCCGTGTCAGCAGCGCCTCGCCGGTGGGCCGCACCAGCAGCGCCCGCCCGCCCCTCGACCCTAGAGCGCCGCGCACCACCCCCGCAAGCGCCTCCGCCTCCTGCGCCAGCCTGCCCAGCTCCGCTCCCTGCGCCATAGCAACCACCGCCCTGCCCCGCACCGCCTCTTCCGCCAGGCGCGGGGTGACGCACGCGTGACAGACTGCGTGCGGAACAACAGCCCCGGGGTGGAGGCATTAGCGGCGTCATAAGGGAAGATCCAAGCCCGGCCCGGCCCAGGAAGGCGGAGAGGCGAACAGAGCCCAGCGGCGCGGCAGTGGGACACGTCTTTATTGGGTATGGCGGCAGGCGGACCTAAGCGACAGGGCCAGCCCACTGCCGCCGCCCGGTAACAGTTCAAATCCCTTAAACACGTACAACGCGAGAACGGAGGTGACCGAGCAGAAACAGTACTGGAGGCTCTGTGTCCGCAGGACTGACTTTCCCACTCGTTCAAGCGAAAGGCCTGGCCAGAGGCTGTGTGCTATTTCTGTAATGCTGCTCTGGCAGGGGGGTTGGACTAGATTATCTTTCTAGGTCCTTTCCAACCCCTGACATACTGTGATACTGTGTGATACAAAGTAAGTACGGCAGCTTCATGGAACCGAACAGCTGAAATCCTCCACTAGTGGCTCACCAGCCAGAAG
The DNA here is from genome assembly GCA_013396975.1 of Bucco capensis. Taxonomy (NCBI): domain Eukaryota; kingdom Metazoa; phylum Chordata; class Aves; order Piciformes; family Bucconidae; genus Bucco; species Bucco capensis. The sequence continues at coordinate 5,451 of VWZO01017532.1, forward strand.
AGGGATTAATTTAAAATTGGTTTTAATAGTTGATTTTTTACCCCCAGAGTCTGACAAAGCAGGAAAGTTAGTTTTCAAACACAGAAGCCTTCACAAAAAGTCAGATATTACATATGGCACAAACTTGACAAACCTTTACAATCTTCTCTGAACAAGAAACCCATCAGGAAGGCACTGTTTACAAGACTTGCGTATCTGCTAAATTTTCTGTGATTTGAGGATACCTTTAGAATAACAATAATTACAAGTTACAGATGCACAGAATCCTTGTTATATGTAATTTACACAAACAGTGAAGAAACTATACAATAGTTTCATAAAACACCACCAGTCTAGTAAAAACAACAACAACAACAAAATCCCAAAGGCACAGGATGGTAGCGAACAACCAACAAACAAAAGGAAGAAACCATCATCATAACATTTTATGGAACAACCTTTCAATTAATTTATGAAATTTAATTGGGGTGGAGAAACAATCTGACTATGTCCTCATGAAGTAATGTCAACTCTTTAAAAGTAATCAACATGTGAAATGCAAGAAACATACACTGCTGGAACTGATATTTGCTACATTTCACATGGCATATTTAATGCTTACTTTAGGTTATCTGTACCTAAACTAGGCAAATGGCAAATTAAAGGCTTAGGAGTGCATTTAAAACCAACAAAACCACATGGCAACAAATTGTGAAAATATTTCCTGTACAAGAAGAATAACACACAAACAAAGATGTTGAAACAAGTGGTTCAAATTTTAAAAACTAGTAAGAGGCCACAGCCCTCAAACATCTGCAAACTGTACAGTTTATTTTTATAACTATGTGCAGAACTCAGTCTGAAGTATTTAATTCAAAAATCAGCTAACACATTGTTAAACAGGACAATGGTGATGTGGTAAAGAAAAGGCTTCATACACACCTGTGACCAGCTGTACTGTAAAAACCAGGCAAGAAATTTCTCTTTTCTGTTACATGAGTGAACAGCATACAAACCCCAGCAAAACAGGAACTACTAGGTTTGGGATGTACTTTTCAGAATATAAGTTATCTTATCATACAGTCAAGTACCAGTCTGCAATTTTACTTTTCAGAAAGTCTCATCATATATCCTTTATCTTCCTGGATCATTGTTAAAACCACTTTTAAAACAGAATTAAACTCAAAAAAAGTATGTTGAAAAGGAAAAATAAGCACAGGCATTTTGTCTTGCTCTGTTCAAATCTTTCACTTATCTTGAGCTGAGCATGAATTTTATACACACAATATCTGTTTAGTCTGAAATTGTCCAACACTGCGCTGCCAGCCAGCTGTGTCAAATCCACAGTTACTACCATGCAGTCCATGTAAAAATATATGCAGACTGTTACTAACTGACCTTGAACAGAAATTATTTTTAAAAAATCAACATGAAAGGGTAGAAGGACATTTCTATTTATATGGGAGATAAAAGCTTGTAACTATCAGTCAAGAGTTTCAGCACTAGAAATTTAACGGAGCATTATTTCAGAGGACTTAAGTTATTGCCCAAATTCTCACTAATTTCCTCTTTTATTAACTCATGTACAGAGTATGTTTAACCATTTCCAATTGGTTTTAATTCAGGTGAAACCTTGACAACTGAATGTGATAATGAATGGCCAAATTCAAGGCTAAAAACATTAAATTTATGCTACAATATTCTGATTTCGTTATGCCATTTTGTACATGACTAACAACAACTTCAGTTTCTGTTTAGAGACTTAACTTAGGGATTTTTTTTTTTACTATTTTATTCCCAGAGGGACAGACTTTCACAAATTTTACCTCATCAGCTGTAGATATAAGACCAAACTATGCTAACAGGAAGCTGTAAGAAATAAGCAATAAAGTTTTACGTAGCTGAGGCCCAATGAAGGGAGAAGGTAAAAGTGAAGGGGGAATGCATGAAGGTGTCATCCACAGGCATATGAGCTAGACTGACAATACTAAATACTGGTGAGACTGATGCAGAACAGAAAAGATCACCTGGAGAGTCAGGGAGGCTGCCCAAGGCAGAGGGGTAACTGGGCCATGGCACAAAGCCAAATGTGACCTTTGAACTGTTCCACCATTCAGAATGGATTTGATTTCTGAGAGGATCCTCTGAAAACAAGCTTGGCTGCCGTTTGCATTGTGCTACTCACCCTCCTGTTCTCTCATCTGGGTTACTGAGAGTCCCTTTACTGTACCACAAGCCCTGTTTGACTTACCTGACTGGCATAAGGAATTCACCACATAAACACCGGTGCTATTTTATTTTTTTTTTGGCTAGAATTTTACAAGTTCTATATATGCATATATTCAAATAAAAACATTAGAAACCCTGGTTTCAAATTGAAGCTTAAGCTTCACAATTATTTGTATGGCTACAGCATAATGAATACGTGCATCTGTGTGTTCTGTTAGGTAGTATATACTGCAGTAAGGAGAAATTTAACAAAGACTTAGGGTTCACTCTTGCTTGTTTTCACATGTGTGGTGTTAGCCATCCCACAATTTCTGAAGACCTCCCCATGTAAACACGCATGTTTTCATTTGCAGGTGAACTCGTGATGGTGTCTGAATTCTGCTCTACATTGTCTGCCTTTTGGGAGGTTCAGCTTAAGCTATACACTAAGCAGACCTTTGCATCTTCATATTGTCCTGGCATCAGCAATCTGTCTGCTTACTGTGATATGGCCATACACAAATGTAAATTCAAAGCTATAGATTTATCAAGACTTACACACATACTATAAATCCTTGACATTTGCAATTCATGAGAGAGAGTGGACCAATACAGTACCTTCCCAGGTGCTGTACTGTTAATGTGCTATGTACAGTAGATGTAGGAGTGTTTTTATGAGCAATCTAAAGTTTTAAAACTATAAAAATAAAACAGCTGGCTTACGAGCCATGATAGTAATTCAGGATAAAACTTCACACTTCCAAAACAAATCAATGACAATACACTCCAGAATTCCCAAAGATTTCAGCTTTTTACTTGCCAGTTCTTAACACTTATGATCTTTGTATAATAATGTATTTGTCCTTAAACAAAAGTTTACCTCCCAAACACCCGATGCCATTTACAAAAACTGCTGGCTACTTCAAAAGTTCCTTTGTTACCAAAATGGTAAATTTAAATCTAATAAAGTATGCTCAGTTATCATGCTACTATAGGAGGAATCACATTCTACCTACAGGGTCTGACCTCTGAATTTTTCAGTTCATCTATTCTGTGGTGAAGATTCATCAGTACTGCATATGACGTAAAAGGCAAGGCTGATGTCATATGTCTGTGAGACACAGGCACATACCAGAGCAAGAGCATACTGGCACTTACAAATTCTTTCTTCAACTGGGTAGTAGACAGGAGTATGATTCTGAACCATGGATGTGGAGGCAAAGTTCTGAGAGTTGTTGATACAGGGCTCTTAGGTAATATTGCATCATTTAAAGTCCAACTTAAAATGGTCCCCAGTAACAGTTTGATCATTCCAGTTCAGAAAGGCCTTTGTTCACACTTCTTATTTGAACAGGAAATTAATGATAAGCTGTAGCACAACCATGAGTAAAATGAAGACAAAATGCTTGAACTGCAAGAAATGGTAGTCCACAGGTGGTGAATGAGAAGAGACTCTATTTCGTAGAGCCATGATGTCCCTGTAAGATAGAAAAAAATATCCCATTAATTACAGTCTAGACAATTTGGCATTTTCCAGTATGTTAGGTCTCCCTACAGAAGAGTATCGCTGAGGAAAATCAGGAAACGAGCAAACACCATTTGGGAAGAAGGGTAGTTCAAAGATACCAAGGCTCTAGAGCTGAAAGATAGATACCAGCCTCCCTGGGGAAAAAAAAAAAAGCTAGAAAATTAGTATTCTCTAAATCATTTTAAAGCATTTTAGTCCTACCTCTTAATGTCTTCTTGCGTTTCCTTTATAGATTCAATGGCAATCTGTAATTCACCAAGGTCTGCCCCCTTTTTCCTTATTCTTGTATTGTGCTTCAGGAGTTGTGCTAGAAAGATACAAAGATACAAAATCCAGGTGTAATTCACAGAAGTGATGGCTAAGTCAAGAAAGGAACATGTACTAATAACAAACTAAACCAGTTGTAAAACTGCGGAGAAAGTCTTCTAACTAAGCTTCTACTGAAAACTGAAGCTTTATTTCAGGAGTCACCTATAACACAGAAGGACAGCAAGTTAAGTGCTTGAAATACCTCAAAACACTCACTGTATTGTCTAATTTCTGCAAGCATTATCAGCAACAAAAATATGCTTTCTGGCAATATACTGATCTACAAATTAAAACACTACATCTTAAAAAAGAAAAGAGTTTACAATTTCCATACACCCCACCTGTCCTCCCCCAGATACTAAACATGTGCAGCACTTAAAACCTAGCTTCACTACATACTGATATCTAAAGGGACAGGAAAGTTTGCAATTAAAATCACGAGCCATTCTGCTTCTGTTGTTTCTCCAGAAAGTGCTTCATATTGGATAGAACTGTGATCTAAAGTATGCCTTATTTCATAATACAAATATTAAGATTAGAAGAGTATATGTGACTACAGAGCTCTGTTGCACTGTCAAATATATTATTTTTGTGTACAAATATGTCTTCTCTTACCTTCACTCCCAGAGGAATCCTGGTTATCAGGCTCTGGTGATGAGAAACCACACTCTTCTTTCTTTTGACTGGCTGGCTTTCGTTTGATTTTTGGAACACTAACCTACAATCAATAAACTTATCAATTATTTCCAGAGAACCAGAACTGTAGCAAAGGAGCACATTCTAATAGTAATAGTTAAAAGCACAATATCAAGTCTGAGCATAAGTAGTCTGAAACTTGTGCATCTTCCTATTTAAGGGAAAATACACATTAAACTGCTGAGTTCAAGTTTGCATATTTTATACTCCAATCCAATCAAGTCATCTCTACTGATTAGGATGCAACACAGAAGTGAAAGACTATGGACGGGGTAAATTACATTTCTGTAGAATAACAATCCTATTTGCCATTGTTCCCAATGCTTTGATGGCCTTTATACACAATGCAATACATACAATCCCTGGATCTTGCTGCACATGCTAACAGAACTGCAACATACCATCGGTGTCCGATGTCGAACTTTTGTTTGTATGATGCCATCTTTTTCAAATTGGATCATATCATTCAAAGAGTCCCATGGTCTGGTACTAAACAAAGCAAATACAGTGGATTAACACCACCCCGATTTAAATAGGAAATATTTTCCTGCTCAGAAACTACTCCACAATTCAGCTGGACTATTCACTCTAACAGGAAGAGGCATCAAGAGCATTAGAAGGTTCAAAACCAAGAGAGGGTGTATCACAGAGCTTCTAGTTGGGGAATTCCCTGCTGTGAGATGCTTTGGATGGTAAAAGTCTGAACAGACAAGAGGAAACCAACGAAATCCATGGAAAAGAAAAATATTCAGAGTTGCTAAATACACAGAATCCCTGCTTTGTTCCAAGAAACCTCCACATTGCAAATTTGCTCAAGACACAAAGAGTACTCAGAATTCTTATACTTCCCTTATACATACGCATAGGCTACTGCTCTGATATTGCCCTTCTTGTACAGAAAGGCATAGAGTTCCCAGGTTTAGCCATGGGAACATACTTCCAGCATCAATGGCTTCAGAATTACTTAAGAGTGTATCATCTTTGGATATTTACTTTTACAATCCCTGCAATATAGAAGTATTCTGGGTGTTGTAAAAGAATTAGGAGAATGCGGGTGTTCTGTGAAAACCATCATTAGCAAAAGGCTCAGCTCCAAGCTGACTCTAGCAAGAGTTGGTGAGCAGCTCCATCTTCATCTTCTGATCCAGACCATCACAGAAAGAGCTTTAGAGACACTCATGTGTGCATGATGAATCTGACAGCTGAGCTGAGCTACCTGCTCCCAGCATTAATCACAGCTGTAAACATGCTATTCTCAGAGTTACTCTAACATACAACAATTAAGCATGGGCTTTTCTTGTTTCCAGTTGGTATGCTCATATGTATCATATTTTCCAGTCTGGGAAAATTTTTCTAGCTGCTCTGCTCAGTCTCAGGGGGGTAAAAAAGGAGTACAATGCATCCCAAAGTGCCATGCCAAAGAAACTAGAATATAGCACAAATTTGTCAAGGCACATAACCGTAAAGACAGACAAGAAAAAGCCCATTGCAATGCTTATATGAAACATGGTTTTCTACATTAGCAATCATTGCCTTTTCAACATGACACACTAACATCCTCTCTTTGGTGAAAGACCTCCCAAATTCAGCTAAAAATACGCATTTTAATTAAAACACATGCACAAGAATATCAAGTAGCATTGTACATATCATGAGTTTGAACTCAGCTATATACTCAGCAGTAAGTACAGTCAGACTACAGCAGGAGGCTCATTGACACTACCAGGTCTTTAACAGTTAGTTACAAACACTCCAGGACTCACTCAGCATATTTGTAGTGCCATTCTCCTGTGACTGAATCCGGATCGAACAGCTTGCACATCCACTCTTCACCCTTAAGTTTTCTCTCTTTGGCACTCCTTCTCTGAGCTTCTTCCAGAATGTATTTCTCTTGAGTAGCTTCTGTTTGATCTTTATTATTTATTGCTCTTGTCACTTGTAGCCACAGCCTGACAAATGAGCAATGTAGAGAGTTACAATCTGGTCGACAGAAATAATTGCAAACATTAATTATAGGCTAAGTAAAGGGATTAACCTCTAACAGACTATTATCAAGTTGTAATATGTTTTTTCTAGATTTCCCTCAAGAATTTCCATGATTGTAAGGCTGGTAAGTAATGACCTTGTATTTAACAGTGCTGCTTTCTTGTTTTACAGGTCTCTATCAAGAAAGAAACCGTATTTTGTTTCTCATTTGTTCAAAGTTCAAACCATAAAGTTCATTCAGAATCTGGAGAAGATGATGAGTTTTATTTTGTAAATAATAATAATTATACATGGCTCTAAAGTGAACTTACTTCTCTGATTCAAAGTCATCTTGCTCTTCAAACTTCACTGTGTATCTAGGTAATCTACGCTGCTTGATATCAGATGTTGGGTTCCAGAAAGTCTCTGAAACATCTGTCTTTTTGTCACTAATAGTAACTTCACTGTCCTGTAACATACATAATTGTTACCTTAATTGTAATAATCTCAAAGACTGTCAAAATAATGCCAAAGGGAGGAATAAGCAATTTTTTTTGCAACAAGAACTGCTTTTCTTTTGGATGCATGTAGTTAAAAGTAATTAGATATCTTAATTTTAAAATTCAATTTCTGCACTTTGTGCTAGTTCTAACTTGGAACAGGGATGCAATGCAACCACTACCACAGACAAAAACCAGCTGCATCAGGGTCACCTCACCAGAACTGAAACAAGTTTAAGCATTTCATGCTGGTGCCATAACAATCCTTCATAGTACTAACACATACACTAAAAACATTTCACAAGCCAAAATGTATTTTCATCATCAACTACTCAAATGTACACAACTTTTCCACCTTATAACAGTTGCAAATAACACTGCATTGATTCTATACTTCCTTGACAACTATCTAACTATAAAGAGATACTTTCTATAAAAGTGGTACTTAATCAACTTTTTAAAAACTTGAGTGTTATTTGTAAATATGTGCTTTTTTCACCTGTCTCAACCATTAGCCAGAATTTATAAAATAACATCACTCACTACTTACCCAATGACCCTCCAAAATAGCCAGAACTTCTTTGCCAAGCTTGATTTTCCCTGATATTTGGTTAACACTGTCATTGTTACCCAAAAAAGGCTGCAAAATAGAAAGAAATGCTTTCATGTTTATTTTAATAGCATTTTTTTTTTACATTTGTATTTTGCGTTAGGAAAAAAAGTGAATTTATGAAATGTGATGTAAACAGCCATGATGGCTTTTAATACTGTATCTTCTGCCTATTTAATCTCCAAAGTCTAAAACCACAATAAGTTGTTCCCTCATGCTCTATTTTCTTAAAAGATTTGCCAGCCAAAAACATTGTCCAAGGAATGTGGACAGAAAACAGAAAATAATGCAGAAAACAGTGACAGAATGTTATCCTGCAGGACATCATTTGCCACACTAATTTCACCACTCTGCCAAGGACTATTTGTTACTAGAGATTAACTCTTGCAGAAGCAACAATAGAAATGATTGCTAGGGATTTTCTTCAGCGTTTTCAATAGTCTGCACATGTATCCTGTGGGCTTGTAAGGAGAAATACCAATTAATGCAGCCACTTAACTTTTATGCTTCCCATTTAATTTCAATTGAATACATTTTCCCTCTCCATGTGCACCCTTCTTAACAACTATTTGTTCAGCTTTAAATCAATTTCTGCCTCAAAGATGGTAAATGTATTTTTCAGAAGTGCAATCCATTTATAACTAGTCTAGAAACATTTGTTTAGCTTCTGTGAATGGGGAGGTGCTCCTACACTATGCACAACTGCCAAAAATAGTCCATGTAAACTGTTGCTTAGCACTGGGCATTAGCATGATATAAATGTTAGCCAAAGCCTTCACATCATCTTGATTTGAGGTGTTATATGCAACTTCAATTTACTCAGGATGGAAGATACAACCTGGGCTGTGGTTCTCCTCCAGGGCTTCTCCAGGAGTTTAAAAAGACCCTGAACATTTTTAGAGATTTAAAATTCACCCATGTATATTAAAAAAAGTAGACAAAATACCTGAACCACTGATCAGGTCACTAAACACTTCCCTTGTTATTATACTTCCCTAGACACTGTTGCCACTGCTGGAGATAAGGCAGACAATTGCTTTTTCCCCCACTACAACTGCTCCTAAGATTAAGACAGCTAGCAATATATTTCATAGAATCATAGAATCATAGAATGGCCAGGTTGGAAGGGACCTCAAAGATCATCTAGTTCCAACCCCCCCGCCACAAGCAGGGATGCCAAAACACTAGACCATGTTGCCCAGTGCCACATCCAGCCTGGCCTTGAACACTGCCAGGGATGGGGCAGCCACAACCTTTCTGGGCAACCTGTGCCAGTGCTTAATCACTCTCCTGGTAAAAAACCACCTCCCAATCTCCAGTCTAAACCTCCCCTCCTATTTGCACCTGTTATCACCAAAGATGAAGACTCAGAATAATACATTAAGAAAAGTGATGGTAATAGAATTCCTTTTTTTAATATATATATTAAAAAAATCACTATTTGCTAGATACACATAGCTGGATATGCAGCAGTTAAAATGCAAATTCCTCAGTTTCCAAGAACACAATTCCATATTACATCAGATCATATCTAAAAAGTGACTTAGTATTTTTTTAAACAAATATCACTATGCTCATTCTCCTCCATGTGTCCACTTACAGCATTTACTAACCTTGAGTTTGAATTCAATTGCTGCACTGTACCCAGTTTTCTCACAGGTGATGTTGACTGTTCCCCCAAGCTCTAAGGTCATTGTGCCATAAAGAATTCCTGCAAGGGACAAAACCAGCTAAAATTAATGTTTATAACTGAACAAGCCAAAAACCCAAGTTCTTTGGGCATAATTCCTAGAGTAAACCTACTTGTGCCAGAGGGAAAAATCATCTTTTCTAATGACCTTTTCTAAAGATAGTATGATCTTTCTGCCAAACAAAATAACAAAATAGAAACAAAATGATCCAAAAGAATTACAGATAAACAGGAAAAACTGTTTATTAAGACATATCTTTGGCAGCATACACTGCTGGTCCTAGAAAGGGTGGCATTTAATCTTAGTGGATGATTGCAGGAGGGAAGCAGCAGTAAGTACAGTCAGACAACAGGTGAAGACAATAAAGGACAACCAGTGGAAGACAACACTGGTCACCTCACTAAAGACTTTTAGAAGTATAAAGTTGACAATGCTGAGTACACTTCTTTCCCATGACTACTGTCTTTACCCCTGCAATCCAGCATTTGAAACACTGAATATATTTTACATACAGTGGATGCATATGCAAATATGCTTTTTTTCATCATGCACATTCTCCTTCCCTGCATATTCTTCTATCTTTTCCCTCTCTGTTGGCTTTATTAGTCAAACTTGTTCTCCTTCTTCCTATTTGACTTGAATATTTGGATATGTGTTATGTCCTTTTTAACAAAAAATACTATAGCAGCTGACTATAAAGCTTCTGAAAGAGAATTCTGGCAGAGAATATACAGGTAAATAAACTCAAATAACAGTTGAAAAATCAGTAATTCTGCAATTTATTTTGTACTACTACTGACTTTCCAGAAAGCTTTACAAACTACTGGCTTGTTTCCTATAGTGAAATTAAAGACAAAAGGTCATGATTTATGCTCAAATCACACATTGAGATGTAAACACTGCATTGCTTCTTAGCTAAAAATTGTTCTGTAAATAAAGCAACTCAGTAAATTACTTCCATGTAATGACAGATAGCTATATATACATTCTTACTCTTTATAAAAATGATAATCTTTTCCTGTGACAGAAGGTAGATCACTGCTTAAACAACAGATGTATTTTTCTCCTGATAAAATATGTAGAAGCTAGAGTCACCAATGTTGCCAATGTTCAGAACACTCTCAGATGACAAGTTTGAATATAAGACAGAATACTATCTAGAATAATAAACGTCTGTTGTCATAACTTTGCTACTTAAAGAATGAAAAAAAACCCCACCAATACCTTTACAATGAGCATATGGCATTGTCATTACATAATCTTCTCCCCTATTTAGGAACGTTAGCCGTCCTTCTCCATCTAGTATGGCAGATAATGAATTCCCTGAAATCAACAACAGAAAAATCACATTTCTCATCCTGCAAGACAGTAGTCAACATTTCCTAATAACTCAGCAATAAAATTAAGAACATCAGTATATTTAGCATTGCAATCTACCCTGTCTAGTGAAGCCACTACAATATACAATATCTCCAATTAAAACATAAAATACTCCAAAAATAGAAATTAAAATTCCAAAGACCAGTAGCATACACTTTGTAAGGAAAGGATAATACAATGGTCAAAGCCCTGATTCTTCTAACAGCCTTCTTTCATCCATAAAACACAGCTCACTTGCACCGATTTTACTCCTCAATAAAGGTAAAACCAAACCCCCCCATTATTTACCATAGAATTTTGATTTGGCCAGAATGCTGCCACTAAGGCAAAATCCATCCTTGCGGTTGCTAACATAGAAGGCAGATATTGGAGGATGATGGGATACCTGTTGAAAAAATCCACGTATTTGGTAAAAAAAAATAAAAATAAGAACATGCAATACAGAATAAATCTTGAGCTAATAATGACAGTATACAAAATTCAAACTGCATGTAGTAGAATACAGTTTGTAAAATGTGACTATGATCTTAGAAATAAATACGAAGCAAACACTGAATTACAAGAGCTTAAGAAGATTAGCACCTGACTTTTACTGGAGGAAGAGGGAACAAATGCTGGAAACACCTTTCTGTCTGTCTCTCTAGGAAGACATACTTAAAAGAGACATCTATAAAACAAACCAAACAAACCTATGCTAACTAGGAATGCTTTTAGGATACACTTAATACATTTTCTGAAACCACCACACTGGCTAGTGCAAAAATGGCACAGATTTAAGAAAAGTATTTATTGTAATTATTGCAGCCACCTGTTCTGCAATATAGAAAGTCTTGCTATTTGTCCTTGGATGAATCCACATGCAGCGGAAAGTCTCACCAAGTATAGGATTGTATGGCTTTTTTAGTCCCTAAACAGAAAAAAAACAGAGAGTAACCAGACAATGCATATACAGAACTCCAAAATCCCTTTCTCTCTGCCACTGAAGATAAAATACAAATGTAATCATAATATATATGCTAAAGTACACTGTATTTGAACTCATCTTTTGTATATTAAGTTCAGTTACTCTGCTATCCATTCTAAGGATGGCATAGATTTAGTATATCTGCTAAACTGCTCCAGGCTACCCATAAGGACAAAGAGAATACAAGATTTTTTTGTAGGAGAATTGTTACAGAAATTGTCTGAAGTTAGGTAGTACGATGATCCTTGTGGGTCCCTTCCAACTCGGGTTGTTCTATGATTTTCTTCTTTCAATACTGTTTCCCACCAACATGACCATAAAGAGTATTTAGTGTAAAGCTGCATGAAGTAGTGGAAATAATAATCCTCCAACTGCAGCATGTTAGCAGTGAAGAATGGTAAATACTGAACTGGCTCAACTTTACAACAAAATGCTTAGTTCAACCCCTACTCCAAGGGAAAAAAGCAATTGAATATAGTCTAGTTTAAGCATGGCCAGGGACCAAAAAGGTCCATGATGTATTTAAGTAATGAAAACTTTGAAAACTAACAAAATGCTTTTAAAAACTGCATAACAAAACAATTTACAAAGAAAACCTTACTCCAGCACATCCCTAAGCCCTCAAGCTAGACATAACTGGAGAAGAGAAGACTTTGGGGGGACCTACTAGTGACTTTCCAGTACTTAAAGGGAACTTACAAGAAGGCTGGAGAGGGCCTGNACATAAGAGATCACCTTTGGCTTTTTGTAGAATCCTGACAAATACCACTTCACTACTTTCTTCATGCGGTTGTAAGCATTCTCTTCAAGAGCAGCTCTATGAAACAAAACAGAACACACAGATCAAATATCATTATTGTTTCAGTTATAACACACTATCAGTTGTTGTGATATAGCTTGCATCTAAGAGCTTACTAAACCCAAAGTTTTTGCCACTTCCAGAACTGAAAAACTTTCAGCCTGATAGCACATCAAATTCAAAGGTTTCAAATAATTTGCCTGAATATGGAAATCAAATAAAAAAAATCAGAAATTGTATTTCCATGATTGCGTCCGGTCTTTGTAACTTTAAATCCCGTTCCACCCCAGTGAACTTCTTCCATTTAATAAGATACTTCTTTAGAGAACCAGCCTACTCACATACAGAACTCAGTTGAACAATATTTTAATTTATAATCTTTAATTTATTAGCTACAATTGAGCAGGCTACTAAATCTGAATGGAACTTTAGAAAGGTTAACTGTATTAAAGAGGGTTAACTGGTACTGTTTGACCATTTTAAATACACCTCCTAGAGAAAAAGAAATTGAACTAATTTTAAGGTGTCTTCTAACCAGTCTCCAAAAGCTAAACCAGCAATGTCTGCGAACCAATTGCTATTAAATTACTAAGAAGGGTCAGACATCACCACGTACCAGATAAGTTCTCAGGCAGTTAGCTTTCAGAAAACAAAGATATCTGATGTTGATACACTGCCAGAAAAACATTTTAACTCTAAGGAGTCTACCATGTTGTTTATCAGATCAAATGTTTCAGTATACCCTGCTACCCCATTTTAGTTTAAAAAAATGAAAATTAGAGGATTGACTCACTCAGACAGAAAGTCTGCATGGTAATAGTAATCAGACAGCTTATCCAGGAAAGAACGAGGTTCCAAGATAAACGTAGGCAGTACAACCTTGGACAAATCCATTCCTGGCCGAACTTGCTTCAGTAGTGTCCAGATCAGGCTTTTGTTTTCTTCTGACACTACCTCTGTCTGAGAAGCCTCTCCTGCCTAGGAGAGAAAGAAATTAGTCTCCCAAAAGACAGATCAACAGATTTTAAGGATGCCATGAGAACAGAAAATGGATAATTAAAATGAACCACTTGGAGAAGCTGAACTAACTATGGGAGAAAAATCAGGTTTCTCTACCTATATTACATCTTTAATGAAGTATTAAAAAATGCATTTGTTTTCATCAGCTCTAAACCAGTAAAAATTGAGGTAGAATATTGTTTAGAAATCCTCCCTTACTCCTTTCCTAGGCATCAAGTACATTAACCTGTATTCTCACATGCAGGACTTAAATAGTAAAGGGCTGTTAATTCCACCAACTTTTCCCCACCATGAAAGCTGCTTCATTTATGCCTTGATCAGTCAATAGTATCAGTGGCTTTCCTGAAAAAAAACCCCACAAACCCACTACATAGCAGTAAGAGAATAAAACCAGAAGTCACACTCCAATATGCTCCTTTCTGTCCAAGAAGAGGGGAGATAGTTTTCCTTACAGTTTCTGAGATCAACAGCAAAGGTTGTAGGAAAAGCATCCCTCTATCCAGAACAGTTCTAAAATGCATACTCAAAAATTTATTGTCAACTTGAACTCCTCAACTTTTCCTAAAATACTACTTTTTCTAGAAATAATACTAGAAAGTAATAAAGTACAAAGTATTTGTGCCATAGGTATGAAAAAAAAAAAGTTAGCACTTGAGCAGAAAGGGGAGATTTATGAAAAAGTTCATCTCAATTTCTGTTACCAAGTTTTTGAGTATCTTTACAGCAAGTGAAACATACAAATTCCTGTCATATTTGCCTTTGTAGATATGTAAGACAACCTGCAGAAGTGGAATGGTAGCTCTGGATATCATATTAGAACGCAAAGTAACATTAGAAATACAGCAAGCCTGAATTCTGCAGACCCCACAGTGGCTTAACTCCTCTCTTGCAGTAGAATACGCAGTGTCAGCTTGCATCAAAACTTCAACTTGAACATTTTTACTTGAAGAAGAATCCAATAGTAACTTAATAGAAACCAAATAAAAATAACAACAAAAGGATGGTTAGACATGGTCAACTTCTGCTGCAGGTGGTGCTTTCAAACAGAGCACCATTCCGGATAATCTCATTCTCTTGATCAAAATCTCAGACGCAAGCACAGGTGTGGCAAAGCAGAACAGAGTGAACATAACTACTCCCTTTCATTAGTGCTCAAAGTATGAAAGCCAATCCTGTCAGTCAGCTTTAAAGTGTAGTCTGACCCCTAATACATCAGCTTTCTATTTAGAGAAGCTGCTTACTCACTACATTAACAGCACTTTTACCTCTCCAAGTTCTTCAGGACTCTGTTCTAAATAAGTAGTTTCCTTGATATCAATTGGCTCTGGATCAACGTAAGAATCATCCTGTCGCTCCGATGTGTCACTATCGCTTTCTTCACTTTTCCCCAATCCATCATTATCAGATTCCTCATGGTCATTTTCCTTATCAGATTTGTCAGAGTACATATCTTGATCTTTAAAGTGCTGCCTTTCAATTTCACTGTCATTTAACCTACAGAAAAAAAAAAAGGCTATATGAATCTTCAACTTTACACAGTAATTTCATGTTTCAAAACCAGGATCTTAAAATACACACTAAAATTGCCAATATCAAACCTAATCACACAGAATCAC
>VWZO01017533.1:721-11544 GCA_013396975.1 Bucco capensis
GGTTGTCAGCCATTGGAACAGGCTGCCCAGGGAGGTGGTTTAGTCACCATCCCTGGAGGTGTTTAAGAGATGTGTGGATGTTGCATTGGGGGGCATCATTTAGCAAGTTGATAGGGCTAGGAAAAAGGCTGGACTCGATGATCTTCAAGGTCTCTTCCAGCTGTAAGTGTTCTATGATTCTATGATTCTATGACTACAAGCAAAAAGACCTCCAAGGCTCTACACCAGTTTTCAAGGCACAGCACATCCGACACAGGTGAACTGAAAGCATACTCGCCATCAGTGGGGCAGGGTGCAGTAAGCAGGGAAAGAACTTAAGGAAAACACTGTCTGTCACCTTTACATTGCTTGCAATGTGCAAGAGAATATGTGCAAGAGAATATGCTACTGAAATAAAATCAGACATTGCACACAACTCCAGCAGCCATGGATGTGTTTTCTATTGCTTTTCTGACAAACAGAAAATCAAATGTGTCAGCGTCTTCCTGACTTCTTCTCTCCTGAACATTGACAAGCTGGAATACCTGTGTAGATTGTCTAATCAATTTATTTAACTATTAAAAAAATACTAATATAAAATTTAGAAAGTATAATTTAAGCATTTTTAGAACCATTACCGGCACTCCAACTGCTTATAATAACAAATTTTAAAGATGTAGGTTTGCTATGCCAGTAAGTGCTGGTGGTACAGCCACACTGGTGGTTCAGAAGGATTTCTGAAGCATACTATTTCCCTTTGACCACACACTACCAATGTGGTGTGTGGGAACAGAGTGAATCGAGAGTGGTACCTACTTCTAGTCCTGGAATAACTGAAAATCTTCTGCATTCTGGAGCCTGCACTGGCTGCATGAGAAGACAGCATGCAGGAGAAGAGAGCATGCAGGAGAGGGCACCAGTAAATATTGGAGGTAATTATGCTTCAGGAGTGGGAACTCTTGCCTTGGAAACTGTGGTAGAGACTAGCCACTTAGCCCTTTTCATTCTTCTACCTTGCCGTTCTGGTCAGAAAGCTGTAGTTCAGCTTTTCTAAAGATAGGTCACTTTACCTTCCTCCTTTTCCCTAACTTACTTGTTTTTGCAGTCATTGCTCTTCCTCACATCACTGGCTTAAGTGATCATCTGACTTCTGTCTAGAGTTGATAGGTACTTCATGAATCTATGAGCCCTTTTATTGTACTTTGTTGATCATGCTTTGCTTATTGGCCCAGTCTAAGAGGGGAAAATTTCCTCCAGGAAGAATGAAGAGCATATAATTTGTCCTGTATTTAAAGAAACTAAAGAATTGCTTCTCTATATTCTGTAACATGGCAAGACTACATACCTCTTCCTTTATCCCTACATTTTGGCCTATATGTCATCTGCTTAATAACCAGGTTCCCGTTCATGGGTGCATTACGGGAAGGATTTCAGATTAGTTTCATAAATGACTGGAAAGAGAACTCAGGGAAAAGGGACTGAGAGGTTGTTCCAGGGCGTTAGTAAGAAAAGACGACTGCTAAGAAGACAAGTAACTTTCGTGGGTGTAAATAACTCCACCTCTTACTGCATGAGCCACTGAGTTAAGGGCATACCATGGAAGAGACAGGGTTGGTGAGCTAAAGGAAGTTTGTTCTGGCCAAGAAGCCTACTGAGTGTTGATATTTTAAACTTCAAATGCTACAGGCAAATACTAGCATCCTGAGCAGGGAAGGGGAAAAATTAAGCAGCCAAAGGGAAGAGACTAATGTAAAGTTTTGCAGATACTGTCAAATTTATTCTCTCCTCTCCGAGGCATGAGGTTGTGAACGGACAAACTCAAAGAAGCCAAATTCCACAGCCTTGTGTGGAGAATTTTAAAACATGCAAACATTGGTGATCTACAGTCTGGACTTAGAGACAACATTGTGTGAGTATCACTCTATACTCACTCTGTGCTGCTGTACTAGTGTGAATATTACAGGGAGCACTGCCTGGAGAAACAAGAACCAAAAGTCACAGTTTTCTTTAAAAAACTAAAATAAAATCTTTAGGTCAAAAGTAGATATTTGAGGCAGTCATTGGGATCCTGCAAGCTCACCACAATTACAGCTGGAGAGGTGCATAGCAAGATGCATTGCTGCCATATTTTGCTGTAATTGTATTTCTTCACTGGATTTACAACGGCACACCTTGAAATCACAGCAGGCTTTCTCATCTCCATCTCTGAACGTGCTTTACTGTTAGTGTTGTTTTTCCATGTACCTACCAAAATTAGACTGTAAAATATGATCACACCAGAGGGTAAGCAAACCCTTTGATGAGCCTCGTGTTGTTAAGAGCTGGTTAATGTCAGTAGCACGTCCAAGATGAGACAAGCATGTAAAGATAGAATCATCTACATGACAGGAGAGTTACACGTGTGTAAGCCACAAGAGATCACAGGTAATTTGCGCTGCATAGAAGTAAGCAATAAGAATGAACAAGAGCGGAACAGTACAATCCCAGGGAACTCAGGAGCTACCAAAACCTGGCATCTGGCACAACAGTTTTGGACTTTGGCAGTAGCCACTCCATATGGTGAGCCTCACAAAGCCCATTTTAAAATGAAACCCATATCCTGCCTGCACCAGCGGCTGGACAAGCAATCCTAGCTCTCAAGGACATGTAAGTTTCAAGTGAAAAAATTTATTTGGAAGTATTTAAGCTAAAACGTAAGTCTTGTTTTGTACTTTAAACATACAGTGAATTTTCTGAAAGGCTGGGTTTTGTGTTCAGAGGAAGACTTCCTGGCATGTGAATAGTTTTTACTAGACACAGGAAATTTGAGTTCCAAACATAACATTTTCGGAACACTTTGAACATATGGAAATAATGGTTGTAATGAACTTCCCCATAGCTTAATCATACACTGTAGTTCTTTAAACACTCTGAATGTAGAGACACATGCACTCAAGTTAATAAGGTAAGAATAATAATCTTACTTTTAACCATCTAAACTGATGAATGAAGTAATATATTTTTCAGTAAAATACACAATAACTCAAACAAGCGAAGGAGCAGGACAACTCTCAGCTTCTCAGTAGAGGAAGTAGAGAAGTCACAGGAAGATGTGACTGCCAGCAGCAGGAGGTCAGTCTAGGCCAAGAGCACATCTATTTGACAAGGATGAGTAAGGCAAGCTTTGTCACAAGAGTGATACTGATAGATAATGCAAAAAGAAAGCAAAGCAAGTTCCACCTTTCTTTATCCCCTCATCCTCTTAATCTCTACCATTAACCCTCCCTGTCTTCCTTCTGCTTCTTACTGAGTGAAAAAAGAGGAAAATATATTGGAAGTAGGAGGAACTGAAGCATCAGGAAGGTATGTAAATGGCATGGGGAAATTTCTCCCAGACTTTACAGTGCGTGAAGGAAAGTAATATGTGAGCCTTTCCAAAGAAGGCCACAAAATTAACTTACAGCCTGAAGTAGAAATGCTACCCATTGTTCAGTAAAGAGTGTATTTTACATAAATGTATATATTCATGCTCTGGCTATAGAGGTGGAAACCTAAGTTGGTAGAGTAGAGGTAAAAATTTAATCAAGCAGTGCTTTCCCATTACAGAGAGATGTGGTGTTTTCTTCTGCACCAGTGGCTGGAGTTTCTTTTCTCCCTAGTGGATTTACTTTCCCTTCCTTAACCACATCCTCTCATGTTTTCTGTGATGTTTTGACAGACGAAATTTTTCTGGGAAACCATGGGCTTCTTTGTTTCTGGTATGCATTGTGCCTACAAATCTCAGGGCCTCAGTTCAGAAATAGGATTTAAATGTCTCTTTTTCATTACTACTTTGTTTTTAAGGCTGAGCTGTGATAGTGGAATGGACAGCATCAGAATTCAGGTATCACCTGCACCAGAAAAGCTGCAGTGCATCCTAATACCTCTCTCTCAAAACAATGTGAAGTCTAAAGCCAGGTGGCACCAGCAGGACCCAGTGTCATCCCTAAGCCAGAGCTATCTGCATAGAGAGGTCTACCCTACCCAAATTGCAGTCCAGACCAGGGTGGTCCCTGGTTTCATTCCTAGCAGATGCCCTGGGGTCTGGGGCGGGTTGCTGCCCCTGTGGCATGCACCAGAGGGGTGGTCACGCTTTGTAGGCCTTGGGGGTTCAGGGCCAGCAACTGGGGCAGGGAAGACCTCACAGTAGCCAGTCTGGAGCTGAACTTCCCTGCTGCCTTGTCTCATCTCACATCTGCCACCCTACATCAGGCGGGCAGAGGTGCTACCACTGGAAAGGCAACCACAAATCAGTGCGGCAGGGCAGTCATGTGACACCCATGGGCTCCTCTCCTTCCCATTCCAGGAGCTCTCGCTTGGTATCTTCCTTTCTTTTTCTGTTTGTTTTAATTTTATTGTATCCTATGCTGTGGGAGGAAGCTGTGGCCAAAAATAATGCTGCCAAGCCAAGGGGATTGGCACACACTGCCTGCAGTCTGCATCAACAGCAAAGGCTTTAAATAGACCTAGCTCTGGCTGCAAGCTGCTCTTGAAGGGCTGGCAGTCTCACCTCAAGGAGGGGGGAATGCTGGCTGAGGGTGCAGGATGAGCTGCACCTCTCTTCCCCCATTGTCCACACCCATATAGTGTCTCACACACACCTGTGTGTAGCGCCCTGACTGTGCATAGTAACCTGCTCACCCTGGGGGCAGGCTGATGTTTTTCCATGGCTGGCAATGCAATCCATCCCCTGGAAATAACTCTTGCAGTTACTAGAAATCTGCGTTCAATAAAGCTATGGTGGCCTAGTAGTAGCACGTGTGTGTGTTTGGGGAAGCCAAAGTGTTACATGTGTGAAATGCCAAATGTGGTGAGAGCCAGCCCAAAGAGGAGATGGCTCCACAGCCCTGCTGCCACAAAAACTGCACAGTGGTGTTATTTCATCAGATGTTGACCACTGCTGAATTTTCCAAGATAAAACAGGTACATGATTTGTCTCTCCTTAGCCTTTCCACAATCCAGAAATAATCCCCGTGGAAAACTCTGATCAACCCTAAATAAACAAAAACCTCAAAGCCTGGCAAGTGAAGTCAACCCTTCCTCCTTGGACAACAGTTGCACAGGGCAGGGAGTCAAGCAAGAATCTCCATCCTCGTGCTTTTGTAGCAGTGCACAATAAAGCTGCCTCCTGCAACTGCGTGAGATGTCAGAAGGTCCCCAAAGCAGCTCCTCTGAAACCTGCAGAGCTCTTTCGTTGGGGCACATCTTCCTCTGCCTAGTGCTTGGTGTGCACTAGGCACTTGGTGTGCACTGGGCACTTGGCATGCATTCAGCTTTAGCTCTGAGCTGCTGTCTATTTGTTGCTTTTGATTAATTCATTCTGTCTCCTCCTTTTCAGCCCTTATTCCCTCTGCCCTCTTTATTTTTCAGCAGTCACCGATTATTTGGCTCTCCCGGGGGTTGAGGGCCCCTCCCTCTCCTCCACCCGCAGTGGGGCAGGGGCGGCCTGTCCCAGGGGTAGCGGGAGGTATGGCAGGCGTGCGGACGCTCCCGCCACCATTTTTCTGTACTGTGCTTTGCGGCCTCGCACTGCTCCCACTTGGTGCTCTCTCTGCAGAGTAATTTGGCTTGTGCCTTCTTGCGCTTTCAAAGGCTGCCTGCGCACTGAATATCATTCTCTCCGCTTGCTAGCCTCGTTTCCTAACTCCGGATCTGCTTCCTCGCCTCAACCTTCATTTCCCAGATAGACGAGCTCCAAAACCGGGTCGGTTTCTCCCTGTTTCAGTGTAGTGTACGGATATTTCCTTGACTCTGTTGTTGCTATTCTGGGCACAGTACAGCTGAGTGTCTCTCGGTCCTAAGAGCAAGCAATACTTTCAGTTTGGTAGCAGTTGCTTACGTAGGATGAATAAGAAAGCAGTTAACACTAATATATACTTAGGATACAGGAGACATACGTTGGCCATTTCCTCTCCGACATTCCTGTGTTAATTACGCTGCCCCGCTTACGAGTGTCCCGATGGATATGCTCTTTTCGGGGATAATGACACAGAACAGGTAGGGGCGCCGCTGCCCCTCCTTTAAGGAGCTAACTGCCTCTTTTTCCCTCCCTCGCCGATGGAGGCACAAACCACGGAAAGAGCAAGGAAATGTTCAGCCTTTAGGTTTCTCCAGCTGTAGAAAAAAAAAAAAAAAGTCCAAACAAAAACAACAAAAACAAAAAAACCCACCCTCCACTAGCGGCTTCAGCCTCGTTAGGAAAGTTTCCACTCGCAATAGCAGCTGCAAAGCTGGCTGACCGACCAGCTGGTACTTTTTCGCTAAAATTCACGGTTTTTAAACCCGCGACGACGAGAGCGCCGAAACTTTTCTCTCCGCTATCCTGCTTCCCAGCACAACCCACCCAAATGAATTGCGAATGGACTTGGTCCGTGGCCGTCGGAGCCCGAGCACAGCCGGCGCGTCGGCAGCCGCCGAGCGGTCCGCAGCTTGCGTCTCCATACGCTGCCTTCTTTTCGCTCCTTCCAGACTTTTGGGAGCTCGCTCTGAGCAGTATTTATAGACTTGGAGCCCACGGCTGTATTTTGTCTTGTGCCTCCTTTGGCTTGGGCTTAAGTAACTGGAAGGGAAAATAGAAAGGAGACAGGCAGGCGGGCAGGCAAACAGGAGGACAGGAGGGGAAAAGAGCAGGGACGGGTCATGGAGCAGTGCTGGGGACGGCGAGTGGAGTTGCGAGACCCCCCTCCCGACTCCCTGCTCCTGATGGGTGCGCAGGAGAGGTAATGGGGAAGGTGCTGCCCCGGTTCGCTAGATGGGGAGAGCGGGACGGCTGCCCCATCCCGGTGGCGGGGCCTGGGAGGGACCGAGTGAGGCAGAGCTCGAGTTTGTGTCTGGAGCCGGAGGGGACGAAACAACACGGTGTTTGCCAGAACCTGTGCTGTAAGACCAGGTGAAAATAAAGTGCCTACAAGCGGGAGCGGGTTGTTGCCTGCCCCCGCCAGGGAGGCCGAGAAGCCGGGACGACACGTGAGCCCGGGGCCCAGCCCGCCCCAGGGATCGGCGCCAGCCCCGGGAGACGGAGCTGCTGTGGCCGGGGGTGCCCAGCAGGGGAACGAGCTCCGGGGCAGTGCGGCTCTCCGTGGCAGCGGGAGGCTGCGTGGGGCTTCGAGGAACGAACCCACTTAGCTGGGCTGCAGCCCTGGGTTGTTTTTTCTACCACGTCTCTGTTGTGGTTTACACAATCAAATCCCAAAACCAAACCCCACGCCGCTCACGAGAATAGGGAAGCAATAACAATCTGGAAACGCGATTTTGAGAAAAGGGGAAAGCTTTCTCTGCCTGCAGAAAAGGTGACTAAGAGATTAAAAACGTGGGTGTTTGGGATTTTGCTGTTGTTGGATTGCTTTTTGTTTCTGTTTCCCACACCGGTCTGCAAGTAAAGAAGCTCTCTATTCCCGCAGCGTGTCGGGGTGAAAGTCTCTAACCAAACTCCTCAGTGACATGAATGGTGTAATTGTCACGTTGTTAAGCATTTCCTTATTGACGTCCACAACCACATTCAGCCGCTAATATCCGAAATGGATGTCAAAGCAGTTTCTAACATCATTAGTGCTGCCTGTCCTGCAGGTAAGTAAAAAATGTGAAGCTGTGAAAGTTTGCCTTTGGGCTGAACGAGAGACTTTCATATTTGGTTCCGAGTGGCAGAATGGCTGGAGCAGCAGGATTACACTTGGCTGCACAGTTTGGCATTATTATGACCTTGTTCAAACGCATTCTGATGTGCCATGAGGAAGGTATAAAATTAGATTAAAGCTCCCAACAACCCCTCAAATCCCGTTCAGAGCCCCGTCTCCGGACTCGGGCTTGTTTAAATCATCGACACTTTAGAGCAAAATCCTTTCACCCTCCACCTCTTCGGGCAGATTTTTTTTTTTTTAATTTAATTATTGCATTATTAAGTTAAATTCTATTTTCCACCAACCCTTCCTAGCGGGCAAATCAGCCTTGTTCCAGTACGGGTGGGGGCTGTTATTTTTAGCCTGCTTGGTGGAACCAAATATTTCAGCACTCCCTGCTTTGAATCTCATTGCGGTTTAACTACTCTTTGATATATAAGCCCGTCGGTTTTCCTTGTCAAACTACCTGTTATAGGAAATGGCTTCCTTAGCTTGGCAAATCACTCTTAACAAACTAGATAGGAGCATTTACCTAGGTAAAGAAATGTTTCTAAAATGTTGCAGGGAAATACCCAAAATATTAAACTGATAAATACACTGTTGGTGCCATAGCCTTATCATGACCCTAACGGTATGCGCAGCAATCAAAATAAGTAAGAACTGATCAAAATATTGCCATGCCGTCTTGACCTCTCGATAAATACATTTTGTCCCTACTTGCTGAACAGTTTTGAGGGATTCCACATGTACTCAAAAACAGCACTAAAAATGCGGGTCCACTTCAAACATCCTTTAAACAGCCCTGCTCTCCCTTCTCAGTTGCAGTTCTGCAGCTATTGTTCCGGTAAATAAGAGTACTTTAAAGTGCGTTTAATTATTCCATAAAACCCCATGCGACTGCCACGTGGTCAGAGAGCTTCCAGCTGACACGACTACCTTGTCCATTTTAAAAACTCGTCTCTGTGTGTTTAGCTACAAGATTTCCAACACAAATGCAAATAGCACAATGAAGGGGCACAACAAAGTAGGAGGAAAGGGAGAAAACCACTTCTGTCAGGTGATGCCTCCTAAAGTGTGAATTACAGTAATTCGGACAGTAAAAACTGGCCCCCTTGAGATTATAATGACATACGCATTTGTATGTACGCGTAGGTACAGGCTGAGGTGTAGAAATGATAACAGGAGTTTTAAACTTCATGGCTGTAGATCTAGAAAGTTCTCATGACATTTGCTCTTGAGCACCCGCACACATCAGTAAAAAAATCGCATTAAGCTAAAAGCCTGATCTCTGCGATCTTCTTCACCGGGTTTTCTGTTACCACCCAGAGTACCCTCAATTACGATACTGTCTGTGGCCATGGGCCAGCGACTTAACAAAGTCAATTGAACAAAAAAAGTGCAGACTACTCTTTTTTTGCACATTTTCAAGGGCATGAAAGAAGCGTGCAGAAAATATGAAAGCTGACTTTTGCAGCTCCAAATGATCGCATTCTCAGCAACAGAACACGATCATTAAGCACGAGAGAGAAGAGCAAAATCCTGCCCGGAGAGTGATTATTGTTATGACAAGGAGCAGTAACTGCTTTGTTATAAAAATAGTTCTTATTACGAAGAAACTGAGTGAGTAGCCATCCAAAGAAACATTCCCTGCGTTTAAGAAGCCTGCTGTCTTCG
Organism: Bucco capensis; assembly: GCA_013396975.1. NCBI lineage: Eukaryota > Metazoa > Chordata > Aves > Piciformes > Bucconidae > Bucco > Bucco capensis. The sequence continues at coordinate 10,009 of VWZO01017533.1, forward strand.
TGATGTTTTCTGTGCGGCTAGCCTCTCAGCCCTTTTCAGTCGTTATTGTTTTGGATTTTTTGTGTTTTGGTTTTGTTGGGGTTTTTTTTTTTTTGGCTGGTAATTATTGTCCATTGTTTCCCACTTACCCTAATTTCAGCACTAACGCTCCGAAATCGCATCGAGAAATAAAACTAATGCTATACTTTCCTGTATGTGTGCCTCGGTAAATTCAATACCTGTTTTTACTGCACTTATTTTTACATTTTTGAATGGTTATGTAGAACCCACTCTAACATTAGAATCTCTAATTTGTAATGCATCTTAGTTGCTTTTTCCTGGTTGTTGAAGAATAGCATTAATCTGTCCTTGACAGGTAGGGAAAACCTACAAAACCAGAGTGCAATACTGACATTGCTCCTCAAGTTGGGCGCTTTTTCTTTGTACCTCTATTTATCCCCTCTCTTGCAACATCCAGCCGGACCGGTGGAGTTAAGACAAGCGGACTCCTTGATTGTGTACACACTTACGGTGAGCCTCTGCGGACACCGGGAGCACTGGGCAGCGCCGCACTGGTCCGCTCCCCCTCGTCATCCCCACCAAGGTAGCGCTCCTCAAAAACGATAGCAAAACCGCAGGCGGCGAGCAGCAGCGCATTCTTCGTAAAGGCGTCCTCAGCATCACACAATAATGGAGCCTCCATAAAGAGACTACATATGAAGTAGGAAGCCCACAGACACAGCCCGGGGATGGTGGGGAGCGGCGGGACGTGCGGCATTTGTTCGCCACGGTTGCGCTCAAGAGGCTTCACTTCAGCTCTGATTTGCGCTTGTTGCTTGATCGCAGTGAAGGGGGCAGAGACGCCAAGGTGACAGGACCCCCGCTCCTCCTCGCCTCCCTCCCCCCGCCTACACCTTTCCACGCACAGACAGTCTTCCCCTTGAGAGACCTCACTTCCCGCAGAGTTAGGCCGGCGGAATTTCTGCGGTAACCGCCGCCGACTTTCCCCGCACCTGCCTGGGCGATGCCCTTCGCCTCCCACCCACCAGTCCCCCCCGTTCTCGGGGTGCGCGGGTTGGCTCTTCCCGCCGGCGGCTGTCGCCGGGCAGCGGCGCAGCCTTCCCTATCCTTCACCAACCGTTTCGTGGCTTTTACTCAAATGCAGACGGACTTAAACTCCGTCTGAGGGAGCCGGTTGAAGAGCGGCAGCGGTATTCCAGCGAGGCCAGTGGCAGGCGGTCCCTCCTCCAGGGCGGGTGGGTCGGCTTGCCCCGGGGTTCCGAATGGTAATTCTCCTCGCCCCACCCTAAGACCCAGCTGCCGCCTTCCCCCGGCCGCCGCACTGTGATGGCTGGGATTATTTTCAGGACGCCCGAGGCTTCCACCCCGTGTTCGGAGGAAGAGTCGCCTAGTTAGCCTCTCCGTGCCAACAGGCAGAGGTTTGGACCACTTACGCCCTTGTGGCAGGGCGCGACTTCCCCGGGGCCACTGCCGACACCTCAGGCCGCCACACGCGGGCTGGAGGCGGCGCAGGGGGCACCGAGGCCCGGGCACCAC
>VWZO01017534.1:3966-16369 GCA_013396975.1 Bucco capensis
TCCAAGCTTGCTAGGCCCTGGCAGATGAACCTTAGGACTAAAGGGTGGGTCCAGCTCCGCACATGCTGTGTCTCACCTAAAAAAAATCCATTGGGCAGGCTCAAGGGTGCTATCCGCTATCCTCTTTTTATCAGTGCGTTTGGAAAAGGCGCTGATGAGGAGCGTGGATGGAGCCCTCCCTGGATCTTTGTTTGCGAAGCCTAGTCATACATACACACATACAATAGGAGCTCTACATGTACCTTATCAATGTGAAAATCAAGGTTTACAGGTCTTCAATGAAAGTGCAGTGATTTTTACTCTAAAAATATTGATTTTTCTCTATGATATATCTTTTACAAATGTAAATGGGAGAATATTATTAACCTTCTATAAAAGGTAGAATGAATGGTTAGTTAAATGGTTATTTATATAACTTACTAGCTATTAAATTTGATTTAAGGTGTTCATATAGTGAAGCTGCTGATTCTTCAAAATTAGGTTTTTAAATTCTGAAGAGAAAGAGCACATTAAAAATGAAAACTGGTTATACTAGCAGAATATCCTATACATAAGAAATTTGCTGGTTTGAGAGTGCATTGCTGTGTTCTCCATACAGCCTACCCTTTAGCATCTGACTCAAGACAGGAATTTCTCTTGTCACTTTTTCTGATTGCATGTTCTATCAGCACTAAAAAGCAAGTAAGGCTTCTAGCTAGCACAAGCAAGACATGAGCTCGCCCCAGGAACCTGTGGTCTGTTTCAGACAGAAGAGAAGACCAGTTTAATGCTCTGAAAACTCAAAGATTCTGTGAACTAAGGTCCACTCTGTTGGCTTCCCTGGGCCCTGTCATGTTCTTAATTCAGAAGCAGAGGCTCCTCCAGCAGCTGCTTGCAGACATGGTGAGATGGCTCCCATAGCACATGGCAGAGAGCTGCGAGAGCAGGGCACTGACAGCCACCAGTTGAGTGACAGGCCTGCAATTATCAGGCAGAGTGAAGAGATGACTTGTGCAATGTCAGCCCAGGAAAACCAAACAGCAATTCAGCAGCAGCAGGAGATAGTATGGGAGACAGGAACTCCTACAGCATAGCTCAGCCCAGGACTGGTGCCCAAGTCCTAGCTCAGTCTTCTGAACTAAGGGGCTAGAGGTGCCATGTGTAGGTTCCTAGAAGAGCCTTATGGCTCTAACAGCACTTTTCCTTCCTTTTCCTATAGAACAGAGTTCAGTTCCCACTTCAGCCTATTAGGCAGCCTTGAATTGTTCCTCTCTTAGTTCTACTTTGATTCTGTACCCTTTTTTGGCCCCTGCTCTGGTCATGATCTGGCCTTCCAAGCCTTCACAGGTAGGATGATGTTACTGTGGAGTTAATGAATGCTTGTATGTCATTGACGTTGTTGTTGTCTTGGTATATTATTTTAGAAGTAATGCATACTCATGAAAAGAAAGTAGTACATCAGTTCACCTGAAAATCATCATCTTTACAGACAGCAAAGTGAAATACCATGGTCTCTTCTTCTGTCTTGTCAGTTGAAATGAAAAACTAAGCAGTGATTTTTTTTTAAACGTTCTGTCAATAAAACAATCTCCTTCAGAGGAAGACTTTACCAGAGCTTCCAATGGAAGGAAGTGATTACAAGATAAGCTTCCAGACTTTTAAGTTTGAAACAGCTGTGTCCTCCAGATAATATAGACCTCCCTTCCAAACAGTGAATGAACAGGGAGCATATGGTTTGTACTTGATTGTAACTGCCACTAAGACAAATAGGATTCAAATGACCTTTTTATTTTTTGTTCAGGACACAGAATTTCTCTGATCACTGATTCTCTTCTGTGTTTAGAATCTGAAATTGTGTAATTGAATTAAAAACCGAATGTTTCTGGAAGATTTTAAAATAGTATGCATGTGGATATTGGACAAAAGTACTAAAAACTTGGAGAGGTAAATCAAGAACTGAAGTACTACAGGGGCAGAGATTACTTTTCTTAGGTAAATGACCTTATATCCGACACTGGATGGCACTGAAGTACACAGTATGAAGCCAAGTAAGGTAATAGGAAGTGGCTAAGTTCCATTACAAGACCTTTTTTTCATTATATTAACTGGATTAGGGGTTTTGCTGGTGTTAATCTTCCCCAAAATAGCATCTGCATTTAAGGTGCTACGCAAAGAGGATTTATAAGCCATCTGCAAGGTCTGATTCAGAATGAATCGTGCTGTTGTGACAGAAACTCGGCAGACACTTGGCATAGTGATGATTTAATAATTTAGACTAAGACTTCAAGGCAGAGTACAAAGCCTGACCTGATACAATGCAGACCAACTTCCTGCCTGGTTTCCTATGTCCCTGACTCAAGTGTTGACACTTGAATAGATCCCCTTTATTTATGTAGGAGATTCCAATATTCATCACTAGGAAGGGTTTGCAGTGGTGTAACCAAGGTGAGGAGGGGAAGGGAGCATGTTCTGAATTTGTAGTGCCACAGAAGTCCCTTAGGTATTAAACAGTGTCTTGAGTGGGTGCCAACTGTTGTAAGAAGAACAAAAACCGATGACTCAATGCAAGCACCAGGTAAGTGGCAATGCCTCTTTCCTGCTTTCTTATATCTACTACAGAAGGAAAGTCTCAGTCACATTTTGGGGTGATTTTAAAGAAGGTATCTTGCCTATACGTCTAAATTTTGCATTTTATTACTCTTCAAGTGCTCTGGGTCTTGTCATGTCTTATGTTCAGCAGAGCAGTGAAAGGGCAGGATCCCTCCTATTCTGAACCTGTCTAGCACCTTGTCAAGCTACTTGTTTACTATGACGTAGAGGTTATTTGCAGCAGGAGATGGTCTCATTCCTTCACATGATTTTCTTTTTTTGTCATTGTTTTAAATTGTAATAGGTAGTATTTTCCTTGATTCGTTGTTCTTTTCCAAACCATAATGATTCATTATGATTTATTTCTACTGTTGTCCTTGGATACATGCTGATAATTTTTATCCTTGCACTAACTTGGAATAAGATCCTGTGCTTAGTCAGAGATAGGGTAAAATACCAGAGACTGCTCAGTTCTTTAAAAAAATCACTCTCCTTGAACAGTAAACATAGCCTAGCAATAATTCTAATATTCTAATTTTTATGACACTCCTTACCTGAATGAAGACTCCCAGCTTCCTCTGTATGCAGTCTATTCTTCAACAGTTTTCCAGTTGCCTCCAAAACATCTTCTTAATTATGTCTTTGAATGGGAGGATGTTCTGTGCTGTTGGAATGAGCTAATTAAAGCCTAATTCTGACACCCTTGATATAATAAGTATCTTTGCCCACAAACTATTGAGATCAGTAAGTTTTTGTCTACAGACCTGTATGAGACTGGCACAGAGCAGCAGCATCTCAATCCAGAGTAGCATCAGTATCTGGCTGGTAACTAATACTTAAAGTCAACAGCAAAAGCCAACACACAGCTATGAGCTATCTACTATTATATATGTCTTATAGCTGAGGAACATTCTACACCTAAGGAACTGAAGTTTGAGGACAAGACTATTGTGTCTGTCCAGAGATATGGAAAGAATCAGTCATAGTCCAAGTCAGTCCCAAAAAACCAGAACTCTGCTTTCCAGTGCTGCACCACACAGATCACAGACCAGAATCAGATAGGACAGCCTGTGGAACTCATGTTTCTTTCAACTGAGGAGGATGCCCATGCTGCTTTTGCTATGTTTTACTTCTCCTGTTATGCTGCTTTGCTGCAGTGTCCTGTGCCAGGATGCTGTACTTCAGATACCTAAACCCAAGTGACCAGTGATTATGTTTTGAATCTCTGTTCAAAGAACTGCAAGTCTGTGCAAACACTATGACAAGAATGGGGAAACCGTGCAAGGATATATATAGTTAAGGATCTGGTAAGAAAGCTTCCTGCCCTTCTACAACCTACAAATTACTATCCATTGTTGATTTTTCAGGTGGGAAATGATGATCTTGGAAAATTGAAGANCCTAAGGAACTGAAGTTTGAGGACAAGACTATTGTGTCTGTCCAGAGATATGGAAAGAATCAGTCATAGTCCAAGTCAGTCCCAAAAAACCAGAACTCTGCTTTCCAGTGAGGAGGATGGCCATGCTGCTTTTGCTATGTTTTATTTCTCCTGTCATGCTGCTTTGCTGCAGTGTCCTGTGCCAGGATGCTGTACTTCAGATACCTAAACCCAAGTGACCAGTGATTATGTTTTGAATCTCTGTTCAAAGAACTGCAAGTCTGTGCAAACACTATGACAAGAATGGGGAAACCGTGCAAGGATATATATAGTTAAGGATCTGGTAAGAAAGCTTCCTGCCCTTCTACAACCTACAAATTACTATCCATTGTTGATTTTTCAGGTGGGAAATGATGATCTTGGAAAATTGAAGACTGTCAAGAGAGGCTTTAGGGCCTTGGGTCAACTGATCAAGGGAGTGGGAGTGCAGGTAGTTTTTTCTTCTATCCCCTGTGTTGCAAGGGCCAACCCAGAAAGGCTGAGGAGGACCCATCAGATCAATTCTTGGCTACAAGCCTGGTGTCATCAGCAGGACTTTGGATTTTTCGACCATGGGTCAACAGCATAACTAGATGGGTAGATGAGGGGAAGGCAGTGCATGTGGTTTTTCTTGACTTTAGCAAAGCTTTCGATACTGTCTCCCAGGGTATCCTCATTGCCAAACTTGAGAAGTGTGGATTGGGAGACTGTGAAGTGAGATGGATTGAGAACTGGCTGAAGGACAGAGCCCAGAGAGTTGTGGTCAGTGGAGCAGAGTCTAACTGGAGACCTGTGACTAGTGGTGTGCCCCAGGGGTCAGTGCTGGGGCCAGGACTGTTCAATATATTCATCAATGATCTGGATGAAGGGGTAGAGTGTTCCCTCAGCAAGTTTGCAGATGATCCCAAGCTTGGAGCAGTGGCTGGCACACCAGGAGCTGTGCTGCCATCCAGAGTGACCTGGACAGGCTAGAGACATGGGCAGGGAGAAACTTAATGAAATTTAACAAGGGGAAGTGTAAAGTACTGCATCTGGGAAAGAACAAGCCCATGGATCAGTACAGACTGGGAACTGATCTGTTGGAGAACAGCCCTGGGGAAAAAGCTCTAGGAGTGCTGGTGGCTAGGAGGATGCCCATGAGGCAGCAATGTGCCCTTGTGGCCAAGAGGCCAATGGCATCCTAGGATGCATTAAGAGGAGCGTGGCCAGCAGAGCCAGAGAGGTTCTTCTCCCCTCTCCTCTGCCCTGGGGAGGCCTCCCCTGGAATGCTGTGTCCAGTTGTGGGCCCCTCAGCTCCAGAAGGATAGGGAGCTGCTGGAGAGAGTCCAGCACAGGGCCAGCAAGATCCTGAAAGGAGTGGAGCATGTGCCCTAGGAGGACAGGCTGAGAGAGCTGGGTCTCTTCAGCCTGGACAAGAGGAGACTGAGAGGAGACCTCAGCAATGCTTAGAAATATGTTAAGGGTGAGTGTGAGGAGGAGGGAGCCAGGCTCTGCTCAATGGCATCCAATGGTAGGACAAGAGGGAATGGGAGCAAGTTGGACCACAGGAGGTTTAGTATTAACATGAGGAGGAACTTCTTTCCAGTGCAGGTGCCAGAGCACTGGACCAGGCTGCCCAGGAGTCTGTGGAGTCTCCTTGTCTGGAGCCATTGCAGAGCTGCCTGGACACATTGCTGTGTGAGCTGGTCTAGGTGATCCTGCTCTGGCAGGGGGGGTGCACTAGATGATCTTTCTGGGTCCCTTCCAACCCCTGACATACTGGGATACTGTGATATTTTTGGATTTGATAAATATTGTACAGACAGGGACATCAGTGTCTCTTTTTGTGCACTGTGTAGTTTAATTTGCATTGCTTACTTCAGTAAAGATTCCAGTTGAGCAAAATAGGTGTTTACATTTGTGAATAAGCATAAATGCACTGAGGGATTAGAATTTTAAACCAACACATTGTGAGGAGATTTACTTTGAGATAGGTCTCTAAAAAGTCAGAATTTGGAACAAAATTGTTAAAAATAAAATGATACATATAGCAGAAGTCCATTGTCCTGATAATGGGCTGCAGAAGCTTTTACAGTCGTGTTGACAGGTGGAACTTTTGACACAGGTCTGTAGCAACTGGAAGATGATGCCCTCATTGGATGGAGAAGTCCCTATCACAAAATTCATGGATCTACCACTTCAGTTGCCTGCTATACCCCAGAGTTCAACAAGATAACTTTGAACGAACTACATTTCCACAGTCCTAGATCAGAGTAGCAGCATGAACAACAGAGGAAGTTCAGTCTTCTGTGGAGCATGTGAGACCATGTCCAAGACTATTAAGCCTGTATTTAGTGTGGGCCAAAGGAAAGCTCTCTTCAGAGTTATTGCTACAAAAGGGGTGATGTGTAGAACTTTGTCCTGCAGTCTTCTCTAAACACCTCCCAGGTACAGCTGTGCAGGTGATATTCCCTGAGCCTTTGGATTTCTTTTGGAAGAATTGCTCTCCTCTTATTTTCCATGGTTTACCCTTGCTATGGTGACTTCTTCTTCAGTTTATGTCACTGCTAGATTGGTTTTCTGTGACTGTGCAGGTGTTGTATCCATAAGTCAAACACTGCAGATTGAGAAAATTTGGTTTGCCCTGTCAGGATATGTTCCATGACAAATAATGGACTGAAAGCACTTTCCTCATTTTCATTCATACTCCAGAGCTTTCCTTGGAATATTAATAGAACACAGGCACAGTCCAAAGATCACAGAATCACAGAATATTCATGGCTGGAAATGACCTCTCAGATCACCGAGTCCAATAACAACAACAAAACCAAAAAACCCAAACAAACACCCACAACCAACAGAAACAAACCACCCAAGCCCTGCCCTCACTAGAGCATGTCCTGGAGCACCACATCTACATGTTTCTTCAACACCTCCAGGGATGGAGACTCAAGCACCTCCCTGGGANTACCACATAATCCACACTTCTTAGCATAGCACCAAGAATAATGATTTAGGCAACTGTGTTGTCTTGCATTTGTATACTTACATGAACAATAAAATGTGGCATGGGATAAATGTGAGTTAAGTATAGGATTACCAGCACAAAAAATTCTCTAATCTGGAGGGAGGTGACTGCAGGAAATCAAATGTCTTGGTATGAGAACCTGGACAGTATCAGAGAGGACTGAAGGTCTCTGCTCTGCCTAGCTCTTGGTAGAGCATAAACCCTATTGGACTGAAATGCTTGTGCATCTTCTTATTTCTTCCTGCAAAGAATTACCTTATTGAGGGCTACAACTGAATCAAGAAGAGTTAGAACAAAATTTTCTCTTTCTTGCTTAGGAATAAAACAGTCTTTATGCTGGTTTTAGTTGACAAAGTGTGGGAGATGCATGAAGAATCTGTTTCAAAGAGAAATGCTTCTTTACTGAGAAACAACAACAAATCAAAAAAACTCACAAAACCCCCAAACATGACCTCTTTTAAAAGCCACTGGGTGCCAGTATTGTCTTATTATGGTGGTATCATTTCACTGCATTTCTCTTCTATATGAATGGTTGCTGTTTGCCTTTAGCAATGACACAGGTCCTTCCAAAGAGTGATTTGTCCATAGCATTTGAAGATGTGTAGTATTGAGCAGGGAGTCCCTTTATGTGCTTTACCTGCACATCTGGAGCCATAAGGAGGCCTCTTTTAAACCCCACTGTATCTATGATGTCTTCTTAAGAATTAGCATCCAAAAAGACAGCTAATAAACAGTAATGCTTCAGGCACTGCTTTCCCATGCTGCACACCCTGCGAGCAATGCTTATGCCTGGCAGTGGGGATTCCTGCAGCCAGGTAGAGCAGGATGGTCAGAGATGGCCTCCTGCCCCATTAGCAGCCAGTTTGCAAGGCAAAGTGCCTAGCTGAGTGCACCTAGGCTGCTGTGAGGTACTGGAGAGAAAGCCTTGCATTACTTAAGGTTGCCTAGGGTTTGTTTTCTTCCTCATCTACAACAGCTTTCTCATTCAATGCTTGTACTACATGAAGTTACAACATCTTCTTATGCTTATGATGTGAGGTTTTTTTTAAACAAAGGTGACAAAGAGACTGTACCACAACTAAAGCTCCTGTGATGTGAAGTTGATACAATTTCTTAGGCTCTGGCTTGAGAATGATGTTTTAAAATAGCAGTGTTTGTTTTTGGTGTTGTGTTTTTCCAATTGCTGGCAGTCTCGCCAGGAAAGAGCTCTGCTAGTCTACTAACGTGGGGAGTGGATTCAGTGAGATAGCTCTGTTGTTTCACAGCTTAGCTAGTCTGTGTGTCATTCTTTTGTATGTTGTTTCATTGAAGTCTTGCCTAAACACATTGTTGATGTTGAGCACATTGAAATTTTGATGAAAGCTATGGAATTTGGTAACCAAAAAAGTCCTACTGGAACTGTGTACTGGCATGTGCAGTTGGTAGACAGACAGTAACTAATGTACTTGCTGGCTCCAGGAATGGGAGATGGTTATTTATTAGTATATAAAAGGTCAAACCAATCTGTGTCTAAACATAACTAAATTCCTCCTTCTTGCCAAAACTCCAAGGTGCCAGAACTTTTCCAGAACACCCTAAAGATATGGTGTTTGATTAAGATAGATATTCTTCTAGGGTGTCATGCAATTCAATACAACAGACTATACAGAGCTTAATTTTGCAAGAAAATTTTGTTTCAGAACCACAGCTTTTCTGATTGTAAGTGTAAATAATTATTTTATCCCCCTCCTCTGCTGAATTCCTCCAGTTTTACAAACATTTACAGTCTCAATCCTGTGGAGAAATTTTAGCTCATAAACTTTCTGCTGTGACTCTTCACTATCTGGTCTGAGGTTATAACCTTATTTCTGGATAAAATTTAAAAGGACAATTCCCATGGTGAATTAAGACATGCCATGTAAAAGAAAGTTGCTATATTTAGAAGGAAATTAGTGAACTGTGAGCAGAGAAGCAAATGCATAGTGTAACTCAAGCACATTTAAGGGTGCAACTAAGTAGCAGTGTGGTCTGTTACTGTAAAGCAGTTCAAGAAGAAATCTATTGCACCTTGTTGAGTTAGTGGACAGGCTATTTCCTCATTACTATACTTTCCCCCCTGTAATTCTTTATTCAAATATGGCTGTTTTCATGGCTGTGTTAAGAGGTATTTTCTCTCTTGCCTACACTGTTAGCCTCCTGTACACAGCTGAGAGGATGTAGTGTGTTCGTGGGGGTTCCTATAGGGAGGGTGAACCACAGACTTTTGACTATTTGTGCTAAATCAATTCCCTCTCCCTCAGCCATCTCTCAGGTGGAAGCTTCTATTGAAGTCACATTTGTGATAATCCACTTTCTAGTGTTGCAGCAGCCTTGCTGCCCTCATCTTGGAAGCCAGCTTTGAAGCCATCTCACCGCTTGCCTGCACTGTGCTGCTAGTGGCATGTGGTGTGGAAGTCTCCTCTTCCCTCAGCACTTGTAGCAGTATGCTTTAATCTCCTCCCTAGCAGCAGCCCTACGTGCCAAACGTATCTTCAGCCGTGGCTCCCTGCCCACAGCCCCATATGGTAGAACACTTGCTTTTCAAGCTGTTGCCCAGCAGCACCTGCAGGAATAGCACAGCTTCTTTAAGTGGTGGTGAGGAGGCCTGGAAATGTGGCCACATGCTTGAGATGATCCAACATGCTGGCTGCAATGCTGTTGCCAAGGCACCAGTGCCTCCTGCAGAAATGTGCCACCTGCTTCCCTCTCCAGCACCCTGCAGCCATGGCATGGGCTGGGGTTGTTATGTCAGAGGTATGACAGATAACTGACCCAGCTGCTGCTGTCATGTGCTGAGTGGAACAAAGAGAAGAGTCTCTGGGTTCATTTTCAGCTTGTGTCACACAGCTGCCAGGAGAGAGGCATCAGTGTTGAGCTGTTTGGTGAACGTTTGAAATTCAACTTACAGGTGCCATTGAGAGCAAGAGAGTAGTGCTGGCTTTGCAAAGACCTGAAGACCAGTTTTGTAGATGATCTTAAAGAGCCTCATCTCATCTTTGCAGGAACTGATGGGAATCTTTACATCTATCTGCTGTGATTGTTATCCAAATGCAAAAGCAGGAGCAGGAGTGAAACAGGGTCATTGAGACAGGAAACAAAGAACAAGACTTTTGTTCCCTCTTGGCTAAATGCAAGTATAGCAACCCAAAAGTTTATTGGTACAAGTCTTAACCATACTAAAATTCCTTTGGAGACTGTGCAAATGTTACTCTTTCCATTTTGAAGAGAACACACCTTGAGGTCTGAAATAGCAATCCCATGACTATGAGGCAAGAAGATAGCAGCAACAGGAGTGGCAAACAGAGCAAGGAAATCCTATTTCCAGTTCCTACAGAAATTCAGTGCTCTGTTTCCAGCCTGGTAAAGTCGGTAAAGGGAACAAATTAGGTAAAGAATGTGATCCAGTGAAAAGTAGGAACTAATGAAAAGGCTGGCCTTTTAAACATTGTTTTTACTGATGATCTAAACTGTTTTTTAGCCCTGGAAGGGACATTCATTCTGGTTAGTGCAAAGTCCACACAATTCAGTTTTTAGTAGCATTTCAGTTTTTAATTTACATTGCAGAAGTGTGCCAACTGAAAGAGGAGAAAAACCTATTCTTGCTGTTATCTCATATGGCAAGTGTGCTCAACTTTGCTGCTAGTGTTTTCTGTTAGATGAAGTCCCTATTGGGCAATCTTCCTTTCCGCTTCTTTTACCTTCATCCCTGGTATTTGTTAAAAGTATGAATTCTGCTGTGATCCTGAAACTTGCACAGGCTTGCTGACCTTTCTGAGAGTAGAGGCACTTGGACCTACCATGACAGCAAATCAATGCAGAGCATTGAATACATGCTCACACCTAGTGCTTGGAGTTCTGATGGTCTTCTCTGCACCTGTGAAAATACAACACTGCAAGTGTTTTACAGTGAGCTCTCTGGACAGCTTACTACTCCCCAAATCACTCAAAACTGAGCTGCTTACTCTTTCAGATGTGAAAAAGTGTCTCAAAAGGATTTTCCTTTTATCTCATAAAACTCACAAGCTGTTGTGAGTCTAGACTCCAAGCTGTATTAACTAAAACTTATTTGTGCTTAAGGGGGCTTCATTTTGTAGAAGTGTGGACTCCCATTGACACAGCTGATATAGCCAGTGTGGGTTATTCTGTCAGTAATCCACGAGCTCTGGGAATGTCTCAGGGTTACAAGAACTTTAATTTATTTTCTTCTCTGCAATTTATGGTTGATAATTTCCTGTTTTCCTCGTATTTCCAAAATATATCCTTGAAGCTTACCTTCAAATGACAAAAAGTAAGAAATTCAGACTTAGAGAGAAGATTGCAGTTAATATGTTTTCTGACACCTAAAGGCCAAAGAGCAACAGGACTTCAGTGGGAATACATCTGGGAAAACTCTTGGCTTGCCTCTTTACTTCTTTCTCAGTAATCCCTGCATTTGCAGTGAATCAAGACTCAAAAAAGAGAGCTGTTAGGAAACCCAGTTTGGGCTATTGGAGAAAACAGAAGAGCTGGACCTGTTCTGAGAGGGAAATACCTTTGTCCTCATCCATAGCACAGCAATAATTTGAGAACAGGCTAAAAGGAGAAAATACTAAGTCCTAAAAATCATGCTAAAAATCAGAAGTCTATCTGCCACATCTTTTCCCTTGAATAAAATCTTCTCTTCCTTTGAGAAGGATCTTAACTTTTTATAGAATGGAGGCCTTAGTGCTAAGGTAAACTTCCTTTCTGAAAGTCTGTTGGGTTCATCCTAGCCTTAATACTCTTCCTTTAGCAAAGCTAATCATTCCATCTTCAACAGACTTCAACAGCTGCAACTGCACCTGGAGCTGTGCAAGAGAAGTTGACGGAATTTCTCTTAGCTCCCACTGGTCCTGGTATTGAGATCAGGTTGTTAAGAGAGTATAGGCAGATGCTTTGACTACCAAGGTGCTAAAGGTCTGTGTGTATGAAGACTACTTATGCCCAGATGTCCAGAGTGAGAGAGAGGGTTGGAAAATAATAGAGCAACATGTACTGCAGAAATCACAGACTCGGACATACACTTCTTATGCAGAAACCATCCTGCTTAGTAGATTTTGTGTTGAATGGAGGTCAAATACCATTCACTAGTACTTGTTACTTATGCTGTTGATTACTGATAGAAATGCTTCCAACAAGCACCATGCAAGACAAATTTAAAAAAAAAAAATACTACAGAGGTTTGTGCAAGGAGATTGAGTGAATTATCTGCTTGATTTTATTAAAACTTGCTCTCTGGATACTTATTCATAGAATCATAGAATCATAGAATGGCCAGGTTGGAAGGGACCTCAAAGATCATCTAGTTCCAACCCCCCCGCCACAAGCAGGGATGCCAAAACACTAGACCATGATGCCCAGTGCCACATCCAGCC
>VWZO01017539.1:0-19857 GCA_013396975.1 Bucco capensis
AAAGTGGCACTCAGGTGCCCAGTAACCTTTGAGGTGTCCCAGTGTATTGAAGCCATCTGAAAAGCAATGACAGCTAGGACAGAAGACTGTGAGCAGGGCAGCTCAGGAAGGCCAGGTGAAACATAAAGATGCTTAGGTTGTCTCAAAAGCTGATGGCTAACCACCAGAGTCTGTCTGTGTTGGATCACGAAGCTGAAAGCATTAAAACTGAGGGAGTTTCCCCATAAACAGCATTAAAGCATGGAGAGAGCTCACAGGTAAAAAGAGCCATGTAAAGTAATCTTGACAAGGCACAGCTGGCCCTAACTCCCACCAACTGCAATGAAGAAGGAAGGACTAACACCTCCCAGGAAGGAATTGTGCTTGCCCTTCCCAAGTGTCTTGCCTGCAGCTGGGATTGGCCACGCTCAAACCATGTGCTTAATGCTTTGGCATCAAACCACCTCCACCTGCATTTGCTTTAAGCTCTCCTCCATTCTGCCTTATTACCAGCTTCATAAAACCAATATTAATGTCTTCATTGCATTCTGCAGGGATTGGGATTACTAGGCTGGCAGTTAACCAAGGGCTTGGCTGTAAATTACAACGAGAAGGTTATGTGCAGGGGATGCCTTACCCCTTGGGTTATGAGCAGGAGAAGTTTTCATAGGCATACAAGGGAAATCACTGAGCTTTTGAAATGCAAGAGGTTAGCTAAAGTGCTACCTTTTGGTGAACCAGAACTGCCCAGAAGAACAAAGCTTTTCTGAATATATCTATATATATATATATATTTCCCCCCACTCTGGTTAGAAGCTGTAAAACATTTTGCTATCCCAACATCCAAGCCAGTGGGAGTCCAGTGGTTGTGGTAACTCTTGCAGGACTTTTCTTCCCTAATTGAGTGGTTTAGTAGCTACAAGAGGCATGTGATTGTGTAGGACTCTCAGGCTGTTATTTTCTTCCAAGATTGTGTTTCTTCCTTGCAAAAGTAAAGAAATGCTTGAAAATGTGAGGAGAGGAGACTCAGGGGAGACCTTATCTCTCTCTCCAACTACCTGAACAGAGGTTGGAGTGAGATGGGGGTAGCTCCAGGGGTAACAGTGAGAGGACAAGAGGAAATGCAAGTTGCAGCAGGGGAGGTTTAGATTGGATATAAGGAGGAAATTCTTCACTGAAAGGGTTGTTAAGTGTTGTCCCAGGCTGCCCAGGGAGGTGCTGGAGTCACCATCCCTGCAGAGGTTTAAGAAATATTTAGCTGCTCTGCTCAGGGCCATGGGTTAGTGGTATGGGAGTGCTAGGGATGGTTGGACTTGATGAGCTTAGAGGTCTCTTCCAACCTTACTGATTCTGTGATTCTGTGTGATTTCCTAAAGGCTCTCCAGTCCAAAGGCAAATCAAAGGGATGCTGTTGTTCCTAGAGATGTTGATCAAGAGCAAACAACAAAACTCTGATCAAGTTTTTGGAGCATCTAACTCATTTTTGAAAGCAAGGGACTGGGAACCAATGTCAACCTCATGCCCAGAGCCTGCCCCAACCAAACCATCTTCTGGAGTTCTGCTGACTAAAGGCTTTTGGATCAGGTCCTCATTTTTCCAAAAGAAAGCTTCACCAGCAGCTGGTCACAGCAAACCACCCTGTGTGGTTTTGCTATCACTTTTCTGTCACACCTCTGACTGCTGCCATAGCTTAGACCATTGAATCCCTGCCTGTGATGCCTGAGTCCTGCACAAATACCTACAATCCAGCCTGAAGCAAAGCTTTGGTAGTTTCTGACTCTGTTGGTCACCCTCAAAAGTTCTGGTGTCAGTTGGCTGGCCTCAGCTGTTGGTTGAAGAGACCTTTAAGGTCAGCAAGTCCAACTGTTAACCCAGCACTGACAGATCACCACTAAACCATCTCCCTCAGCATCATATCTCCATGGAAGGGACTCCATCACTGCCCTGGGCAGCCTGGGCCAGGCTTTGACAACCCTTTCAGGGAAGAAATTGTTCCTCATGGCCAACCTAAAGTTCCACTGTATTCCTCAGTAAGAAGACTGGTGTCATCATCTCAGCACTTACGAAAAGGAGTCCAAGAAGTCTTAGAATCACAGAATCATCATAGAATCCTAGAATGGTTTGGGTTNTGTAACTGTGTGAATGTATTGAACACTTTCTTGATCCAGAGATACCATCTTCTCATCTTCTCCTCCATGGGTGATGAGTCCCTTCCACCCACTGGGCCAGACAAAGGCACATGTGTCAAGATTCAGCCCATGGTCTGGTGGACACCTCAGGGAGGGTTTAGGAGGACATTTGTGTTGGCAGAGTCAGGACACTGGTGGGACAGTCACACCAGATCACACATGATGGCCCTCCTGCTTTCTGCACATATGCATGAAGAGTCTAGCACAGCAGCATGGGTGATCTTCAGGCTTCTTGGAGGGCCTTGCATGGGACAGCCTGTGTGGGGGATCAAGGAGTGTGACCTTAAGAAGGCCCTTGGGTGTGATGTTTATGCAGTCCTCTGTATTGTAGATGCAGCTTCTGAGTCCAAGTTGTCCCTGGGCTGGAAGCCAGCAGGCAGGTCAAGAGGCTTGGTGTGCTTAAAGGCACTCAGATGCTTACACTTCAAGCTAGGAGTGAGGACATAGTCAATCTGCCATTTCTACTGAAACATGTTCTTGTCTTTACCTCATAAATCTAGCCAGCAGACCTTGGCTCTCTGCAGCTCTGAGGATTTGTGATAGTCAACCCTGCAAGCTTTCAACACTTTTGCCCAAGTGCTTCCAGCCCCATGGAAATGTCTGAAGCCATGGTCAACCACGGGGATGGCAAAGGAGAAAGAGCCATGAAAACTCCTGGGTTTCATCTGTTTGCTTAAGGCTGTGAGGGCTTTTTGTCTCAGGGAGAGGGAAGATGCCAAGGAACAGCACTGGTTCACTGAGATACCAGTTTTTCCAGCTGAAAGCTACTCGACCTGAAGAAGCCATGCCATGCATGAGGGCAGAGCTGTCAACACCCAGAGCAGATGGTTGGGCTTGACAAGGGGTGCTGCTGGTGGTAAGCAGGGGAACAGGGGCCTCAGATGTGATCATGGGAGGAAATCAAGTGTAAATAAACGTCTGGGCATGCACTGGAGCAGCCAGCAGCTGTGGTCACAGGCACAGGAGAAACAGCTGCAGGACATCAGCAAGAAGGCAATGGCCTCGTAGCCATGAAGGGAGGATGGTGTTAGAGCAGGGTGGGGAAGAGCTTGTGGCTCAGCACTTCAGGCTCTTGTGACGACAAGGATCTAAATAGTAAACTTGGTTATTTTCTTTGGTTAATAAAAGTGTAAAAATAGCCTGGACACACAGACAAAGTTACAGCTTGGGAGACCGGGCAAGCCATCAACCTATCACCCACATGCCACTAAACCAGGTCACTAGGTACCACATCTACTCATCTTTGAACCCCTCCAGGGATGGTGACTCCACCACTGCCCTGGGCTGCCTGGGCCAATGCCTGAATACTCTTTCTGTGAAGGAGTTCTTCCTAATATCCAATCTAAACCTCCCCTGCTGCAACTTGAGGCTGTTTCCTATTGCCCTCTCACTTGGGAGAAGAGGCCAACCCCACCTCACCCCGACCTCCTTTCAGGGAGTTGTAGAGAGAAATAAGCTCTTCCCTGAGCCTCCTCTTCTCCACACTAACCAATCCCTGTTCCCTCAGCTGCTCATTAGATCCCTGGGTCAATGAGAACTTCTGAAATAGGTTGTGAGGATGTTTTTATCTTCCTGATAATGTCTCCAAAGTGAGATGCTCTGTTTCTTTAGCTGTGGGAAACCTGATTGCTTTGTTTCAGGTTCCCAAACACCTCTCCTGCCTTCAGGCTTCAGAACCCTAGGCCTGTAAACCAGCAGAAAGGCACAAGGGTGGGTTTGTTGTATTCTGTTGTTGCCTTTGATTCTGCTTGTCTTTTCTCTGCTAGGAATGCAGGCCCAGTTGCTAAGGCAGAAGCTGACAGTTGTGTTGCACATTCCCCTGCAGCCCCATGGCATCACTCACAGCTCAGGCAGGGCAGGGAAGGGCTGGGGACTCACTGGAGGTATGAGCCAGGTCATTGGGCTGCTCTGAAGCACAGAGGCCTGAAGTCAGCTCTTGGCAGGTGGAGGGAGGTGGATCTGAGCTGCAGCCACCAACATCCAGCCAGTGGCTCTCTAGGAGCACTCGAGCTCCAGGGAGAAATGGCAAGCACAGGCACTTCTCCCTGTTAGGAGAGTTTAAGGCAAAGCAGAAGGAAGAACATCTCTGGCTGAGGTTTTGGGTTGTTTTCTAGCTAAACACACACAGCCATGCACATTTTGTCTTCTGACCAAGACCTTACTTCTTTCCAACAGACACAGAAAGCTTCCTTGGAGTGTTTTGGCAGCCCCTGCACACAGCAGGCTCATACAAAGGGGTGGCTCAGCTTGTGTGCCTCTCTGCTTTGTTTTCCAAACCAAGCTGCAAGCCTTGTTGCTTAGGTCTTGCCCTTGCCCTGGTGGAGGACTTCTGAGAAAAAGGCAAGGAGATAGGAGCCCTTGGGAAGGGAAGCAGCAGCACTGATAGACCTCATGCTTACCCAGCCCTGCAGTGGAAAACATTGCTGTGCAAACTGTCATCACCAGGGGCTGAGAGTGAAGATGCAGGCTGGGCTTTGTAGAGCTAAGAGGAGGGGCAGCCAGGCACCAAAGGTTGTACCAGGGGCTGGCTGGACATTTAACTCAATATACTCAGTGCCTGACTGCCTAGAGCACATCTCCCCACACCTACCACCTCCTCTCTCCACACACCTGCAAGCTCACCTTCTGGAGTAAGGTCCTTATCACACAATTCCAGCATGGTAGAGGTTGGCAGGGACCTCTGGATATCACACAGTCCAACCCCCCTGCTAGAGCAGGATCAGCCACAGCAGCTTGCCCACCATCACCTCCAGCTGGCTTTGGAATCTCTCCACACAAGGAGACTCCACAAGCTCTCTGGGCAGCCTGGGCCAGGGCTCTGCACCCTCACACCAAACAACTTGCTCCTCCTGCTCACATGGAAGCTCCTGGCTTCCAGTGTGTGCCCATTGCCCCTTGGCCTGGCCCTGGGCGCCACTGAGCAGAGTGTGGCCTCATAAATTTCCTGCCTAGAATGATCTGTTTCAAGTCAAATCTACAGATGGGATGGTTTAGGTCCAGATGCCTTTGAAACAATATTCAGCCATCAGATGTCCTAAAGCCAGCTGAGGAGATGAACTCCTGGTGGAAGACAAGCACTGATATTCAAGCCAATATTTCACCAAACATTATAGATTTGTTTGGGCAGGCAAAGAAGGAACCAGTTCATCAGAAGCTTGGATTCACCTAGTCATCAATTTCTTCCCTAGGAATCAGCTACCTCAATATTTCAGGCTGTTGGTGACCCAGAGAAGTTATCCAGGGAATAAGTTGCAGAGCTGGGAAATGGTGGTAGAGTTCCTAATTCCTTGTGGAATCCACCAAATAACCAGCCTTTAGGTCATGGAACAGGAAATACTTCAGCCTGTGAAGAACAAACAGTTCCACAAAGTTACAGATAGGCTATCATGTTTAGAAAAGCATCTCTGTGCTTCACTGTTGGAAAGATCAGGGAGGGATATTGGTGTCAGGGATGCTCTTCTGCACTGGCAGCAGGAGGTTTGTTCCTGAAGTGACAGCAGGAGCAATTCAGAAGACAAATGCTTACCCACTGACTATGCTCCTGCTCTGCTCTGGGCAGAGCTCAGCTGCAGGGCTGGGGCAGCTCTGGAGTGCTCAGCACTGCACAGACATGGAGCTGCTGGAGCAAGAGATGAGCCTTCTCATCATTGAAATTCCAAGCTACAGCCTACCATCTAAGATTGTTAAGGAGATGCTGTTTCTATGAAGTAAGCAGAGTTACACAGAACCACAGTATGTCAGGGGTTGGAAGGGCCCTAGAAAGATCATCTAGTGCAACCCCCCTGCCAGAGCAGGAGCACCTAGACCAGCTNTTCCAATAGTATTTAGCAAGTCCAATCCATAAGTAATGTGTTCCAAAGGATGTCACTAAGCATCCTTCCTCTTCCAGAGGATGTGCAGAAAAGCAGTCAACCTAAGGTCACCCAAAAGGTTTGAGGCAGAGCTGGGAAAAGGCTACAGCTCTCCTGAAACCCCAAGATGTGCCTTGCTTCTTAGAGTATGCTGCTCTTCATGAGAAATACCACTGGTTGCATACTGGCAATGCCTGGGTGGTGGCTGCAGAGTTTGCTCCACTGAAAGCAGATGCTAGAACAGGAGTGGAGATCATAGCCCACTGGAAACCATGAGCAATCCTCAATGGATTTCTGCAATGACACCTTCTCCAAAGTCCTCTGGTTACAAGTGAAATGACTGGAACCAGCCTGAGGCATCCCACTGCAGTGGGAAATCAATGAGAACTGCATCCTTCCCTTCCAAGAGGGAAACATTATAAAAAACTATAAAGAAAAGCTCTTCAAATGCATTTTCCATCAGAGATTGAAAGATATGATCTCATTACCCCAAGAGGTGAGGTGTCTTGTGTAAAGGTCTGCCCCAAAAAGCTCCCCACTTCCAGTTCACCCCTTACACCCAGGAGCCTTGATCAAACCCTGAGTTATGAGGGAATCACTGAATGGTGTGGCTTGGAAGGGACCAAACTTGCTGCAGGACTCTTCTGAAGGGCAGTGATGGGATGCAAACCCCACTGAGGGGTTACTCCTCTTTGGCAGGAGGAGCAAGAAGGCAACAGCCTTGAGGGATGTGCAGATACTCTGTGGTGGAGCTGAGCAGATTGCAGGCTGGAAAGGGATAAGAGGACAAACCCAGGTCTTACATCCCCTTGTTCAAGGTATTTTCTCCTGCATTTTGAAGCCAGCACCAAGAGAAAACCCAAATCTCTGCCACCCTCAGAGCATGCCCTCCATTTCCATGCTGTCAGCATTGCTTCCCCCAGTCTCTCCCATCCCTTTGCTCCCCCCCCCTCAACCCTCACCTATAAATAGCTGTGGGCATGGCTGGGCTCCTTTGGGGCTTGCAGCCCACATCCAGAAGTCAACAGAGTGATTGTGGGGGTCAGCTCTTTGCATAAACAGCACCTCCTCTTCAGAGGGCTGTTTCAGAGGCCTTTGCCCCTGTCCCACCATGAACTACAGCAGGAAATTCTCCTGGAGCTATCTGAGGGCTAATTAAAGGAGCAGCCCAGAGACCCTGTAACCTCCTGAGAGTTCCTCAGAACTGCTCTGGCCTCTGTCAGTGCTCATGACAAGGTTAGTGCTGGAGAAGGCAGGCAGGGCTTCTTCAGCCAGATCCTAGTGCTTTAGAGAGCCTGGCCAAGCTTTGCTAGCTGTAATAAATTGGCTTTTGCCATGACAAGCTAAAGCTCCCTGACTTTGGGGGTTGGGTGCTTCCTGGCAGCTCTCTCATTAGGGCTAATGACCACTCTCTGCTGTCACTTCCATGCCCTGGGCAAAGCTCATCTGGGGCTTGTGCAGTTTTAATTAAGAAGTGGTTCTTGTTCTTTTGGTTTATGTTAGGTGCCCTTTGCCTTGCTCTTTCTCATTAAAGCCTGGAATGCCTGCACTGAAGACATGGAGGGGGGTGTTCTCCTTGTTTTGGGGGGCTTTTTCTTTTATTTATCAATCTATTTGTTTGTTTATTATGATGACATGGCTGGAAGTCCTGGGCCCTGACAAGAAGCAATGTTGAGGTTTTAAATATAGACTCATACAATTGTTTTGCTTAGAAGAGACCTTGAAGCTCATCAAGTCCAACCACTAACCCAACACTGCCAGCTCACCACTAAACCATGTTCCTCAGCACCACATCTCCATGGCTTTGAAACCTCTCCAGGGATGGTGACTGCACCACTGCCCTGGGCAGCCTGGGACAGGCCTTGGCATCCTTTTTGGGAAAGAAGTTCTTCTTAATATCCAACCAATTCTTCCTAATATCCAACCAATAGTGGGAAATTCATTTTTATTCCCTTAAAAGAGTAAGTTCTCAGATCTCATGCCCTAGAGGAAAGGCTGCTGAGGTGATTTCTTTGCAGCAAGGAGCAGATCTAACTGGGATACAAGAAGAAAACTCCCAGGGGATGGTAACCACTCAACCTTCACAGCACCTTCACAGCATGCCTTCCAACTCCATGTGCTTTCAGGACATGTTCATGCTAACACGGGAATGGGAGGAGAAAACTATGAGGCTCAAGAGGTGACCTGATCCTGCCACCTGATCAGTATTTGATGTAACATGTTGGGTGCTGTGAAGGTTGAGTGGTTACCATCCCCTGGGAGTTTTCTTCTTGTATCCCAGTTAGATCTGCTCCTTGCTGCAAAGAAATCACCTCAGCAGCCTTTCCTCTAGGGCATGAGATCTGAGAACTTACTCTTTTAAGGGAATAAAAATGAATTTCCCACTATTGGTTGGATATTAGGAAGAATTGGTTGCATAATTGGTTGGATATTAGGAAGAACTTCTTTCCCAAAAGGGATGCCAAGGCCTGTCCCAGGCTGCCCAGGGCAGTGGTGCAGTCACCATCCCTGGAGAGGTTTCAAAGCCATGGAGCTGTGGTGCTGAGGGACATGGTCTAATGGTGACTTGGCAGTGCTGGGGAATGGTTGGACTTGATGATCTGAAAGGTCTTCTCCAACAAAAACATTTCTATGATTCAATGAATTGAAGGACAGAACACTTGTTGAAGGCATGAAAAATTGCAGTTAAATCATAAAACCTAAACTTAGTCGTCCCAGGCTAGTAGTTTCTAACCAGCAGGAGGAATACACACCTTCCACAGGGATTTACCAGTACCCTTCTAAGGCATCTGGAAAGACTGAGGCCAGGAGAGTCCTAACATGTTACGTGCTCATAAAAGCTGAGAGAGACCTAAAAGAGTTGATCAGAGTGACAAACACTGAAGATTCACTCCACTGGAGGATGGAGCTGGCTTGGCTGAGAAGCTGGATTCCAGGAAAACATCTCAGTTGGGCTTTCAGCTGCCTCTGCCCATCAACTCCTTCCCCACATTGGGCATTTGGATTCTGAAGAAGCCCTTATGCAAGCAAGCATCACCTCATTATCTACCACATGATACACAGCCCACAAGGGAGCCCTGCTTGAATTTCTTGCAAGCTCTAGTGACCCAGGAGCTCCCATGTTGACACTTCCATTTATTGCCCATGGCCAGTAAACAGTGACCAGCAAGATTCCTCTTTCTCCCTACAGCAACAGCAAATCCATTTCACTTCAGGAGCAGTTCTTGGAGAGTTGACACATAGGTAGGTACCCAAGAAGCCTCCAGGAATTGTTTCTTTTTGGTGCCACAACCTTCCATGATAGCTCATTTTATTCTTGGCCCACTGGTCAGAAAGCGAAGGCAGATGATTAGTGAGTGAACATCTAGAGATCCTAACTCCAAACATTTTCACTGTGGAGTCAAAAACCCATCAGATGCTTAAAAATAAGACACCTCCTGACCAAATGGAGAGCTTGGTTTAGTCTGCAGGAAAAGATACTGCAGCTTTCCACTCCTCCCCTTGTTGCACTGAAGTAATCCCTTGGTCCTGAGCCAATCTCCACCTTTTTATGATGGCTGAGAATTGATTTGCTCCAAGTTATGCATTTCCCTCCTGAAACAGCACTAGCAAGGGAAGTCAAAGCCACAAGCCCACCCAGGGTGGCAGCCAGAGGTTCCCAACTGGCCCCAGCCCATCCATTAAGGGCTGCTCCCATCTCGTGGCTGCAGGAAGGAACTGCACTCAACTGGGAGATGCAAATTTGGCTTGCAGTGGCTTGTGGGTAATGCAGAGAAACTTGGCTTAGGTTTGAGGGTTTTTTGCCTTCTTTAAGCTGAATGACTCTAGACCTGAGCTAGGCTCCTCACAAGCTCTTCATTAGGTATAGGGCAGGGTTTTCCTTTAGTCCTCCAACCTCATCTCAATTATTTATCTCAATTTTAGCAAAGCATTTGACACAGTTGCCCACAGCATTCTCCTAGAGAAATTAAGTGCTCTTGGCTTGGCTGGGCATACGCTTCGTTGGGTTAAAAACTGGAGAGATGGCTGAGTCCAAAGAGTTGTGGTCAATGGAGTTCAATGCAGCTGGCAGCCAGTCACGAGTGGGGTGCCACAAGGCTCAGTGCTGGGGCCACTCCTGTTTAACATCTTCAGCAATGATTTGGCCCAGGGGATGGAGTGCACCCTTAGCAAGTTTGCAGATGACACCAAGCTGGGTGGCAGTGTGGATCTGCTTGAGGGCAGGGAGGCTTTCCAGAGGGATCTGGATAGGCTGGATCACTGGGCCAAGGCCAATGCCATGAAGTTCACTAAGGCCAAATGCCAGGTGCTGCCCCTTGGCCATAGCAACCCCCAGCAGTGCTCTAGGCTTGGGGAGCAGTGGCTGCAGAGCTGCCAGGCACACAGGGACCTAGGGGTGCTGAGTGACAGCTGAACAGGAGCCAGCAGTGTGCCCAGGGGGACAAGAAGGCCAATGGCATCCTGGCCTGGAGCAGGAACAGTGTTGGCAGCAGGAGCAGGGAGGTGATCCTGCCCCTTTGCTCAGCTTTGGGGAGGCCTCACCTCCAGTACTGCATCCAGTTTTGGGCCCCTCACTCCAAGAGGGACATGGAGGTGCTGGAGAGGGGACAGAGGCTCCCAAGCTGCTAAAGGGCTTAGAACATAAGCCTGAGGAGGAAAGACTGAGGGATCTGGGCCTGTTTAGCCTGGAAAAGAGAAGGTTGAGGGGAGACCTCCTGGCTCTCTCTAACTACCTGAAGGGAGGTTGTAGAGAGGCAGGAACTGGGCTGTTCTCCCTGGTGGAGAGTGATAGGACAAGGGGAAATGGCTGGAAATTGCCCCAGGGGAGGTTCAGGCTAGACATTAGGAGGAATTTCTTTGCTGCAAGGGTTGTGAGCCATTGGAACAGGCTGCCCAGGGAGGTGCTGGAGTCCCCATCCCTGGAGGTGTTTAAGAGCCAGGTGGATGTTGCATTGGGAGGCATCATTTAGCAGGTTGCTAGGGCTAGGACAAAGGCTGCACTGATGAGCTTCAAGGTCTCTTCCAGCTGGAACTGTTCTATGATTCTATCTCTGAGTCACTTTTGAGTTTCACCATGGCTGTCACTCTGGGATGAAATCCAAGCATGAAAGAAGGGTTAATTAGCTCAATTCCATGACAGTTGTGTCCCAGCAGATGACATGAGTGAGCACACATGCTAGCAGGAGGGCTGCTTTCCATGCTGAAGAGGCCTTATGCAGGTCTATGATCTCACTGCAAGGGGAGTGTAGTATGATCTGTGGACCACCAGAAGCAGAAGAATGAGATGTGGCTTTTGTTCTGCTCTCAGTTTTTCTCTTAGACTTCGCTGTGACACTACACAGATCAGAAAATGGCAGTGGAAGGATGGACCTGCATCATCAAGAGCAGTTCTCTTAACCACAGAGTACAGAAGAGTCCTCAGTGGTCCAAAAGGCTACTAATCCAGACTCTTCACTGGGTAACTGGCCATAGGACCTGAGAATATTCTGTCATCGTTGTCATCGTGGCCAGGCTTCGCGAACAGAGCTCCAGGGCGGGCTCCACCCACGCTCCTCCTCAGCGCCTTTTCCAAGCACGCTGATAAAAAGAGGATAGCAGATAGCACCCTCGAGCCTGCGCTATGGATTTTTTTTAGGTGAGACACAGCATGCACAGAGCTGGACCCACCCTTTAGTCCTAAGGTTCATCTGCCAGGGCCTAGCAAGCTTGGACGCTGGCAGCCAAGTCCTTAGGACGGAGGTTTAACCTCTTAGCTGGAAGGCCTTACAGGGCTAAACGAGCTCCATCTGCCCGGGTTTGGAATCAGAGTTGTCCTTCTCCTAGGATGACTGCCAGAAGGCTAATGAGCTCATCCTACCCATCCAAGGATTCTAGGAACATGGGTATCACTCCCCACACTTTCCCGTGGGCAATGAGTTTAATGCTCCCTCTGCTGTGGGCACAGTTATGGCACCAGGGGCCACAGGAGACCACAAGGGATTTTCAGACTGTGCCTGGAGAATATTCTGTAGTTCTTGTTGAAAAGCAGTTGTTTGGGATTGGTTTGGGTTTGGTTTATTTTGTTTTGGGCTTGTTTGGGGTTTTTTGTTTTTTTTTTTCTGTTAAAAGAGAGGGAAATTTGCTACCATCACCCAGATATCTGATTCTTCCAGTTCCAAGTGGAGATGGGTGATAAGAGCTCAGTCACCAGACCACTGGGCCCACCAGCTGCAAACAGCCTTTCTGCATCACTATCTGTTTGCAGTAGAGTAGCTCTGCCACCCACTAGCTAATCCAAAGCAGCAAGTTGTGATGGAATAACTATAAAACATCATGATTTAATACAATTATTCAGAAAAACAAAAGAAAACAGGAAACTTTGCAACTTCCTCCTGCTTGATATATTTTCAAACACCTTCAGAGCTAGAGAGACTCTCCATTTCATTTCTTGCTCTTTTGTTTCTCATCAGGAGATGCACTCAAGCTGCAGCTATGTCTTTACTAAGTAAGATGTTGTGGAGAAGTTCATCATTGCCTCTCTGATGTGATGAAAGGAAAGACAAATGTATTGAAAGCTTTGCAGGGAGAGATGGATTTATCCTGTGTCACTTTAACCACTAGAAATGTACATCTGTGCTCCAAAGCACTCATCTAGGTTTCCTTAATAGTCCATGAAATGAGAGAGAGAAGCATCTCATTCCAGCTCCTTTGGCCACCACTGCCAGGACAGCCTGACTCAGAACCTGGAGAGATCTCTCACTGTCCACTGATTTTAGAAGGAGGCTTGATGATTTACCCAGAGGAGATGCCTAACTCTGAGAAGCAGGTGAGATGAAACCCATCTCTTTTCACTGGGGAGAAGCTGAGTGTTGTACCATAGCTTTTTTGTGGGAAGTCTTATGTTCTTTCCTACCTGAAGTTCACACTAGAAAACAGGGCCAGCATCCAAGTAGCACCCAGGATTGACTTAAAGCCAAGTCCTCCTCACCAGGAGTTATTCACTTGAGCACAGCATCATGGGAACGTCAGCAACAGGGCTTTCAGCTCAAAATAGAGGTTTCTCCTATCTGCTTTCAAAAGGCATGGAGAGCTGTGCTGGATAAGCTCTACCATCCCTGTAGGCTCCTCCTGGAGCCAGAGAGCTTTGCTCCTCCTAACTGTGACTTAGTGGGACAAATGCACTCAGCATTGCTGCAGATCTGCATGGAAATTATCCTCCAGAACCATTTACCTTCCTTTTAACTTCCACAAGTCCACAGGAACATTATTCTCACCACATAAAAACCAGCTCCTGTAGTTTCCCATTATTAGCAACAGAGGAGAAGATGGAGTTGATAGAAGAAGAAAATAGAGAAGGTCCAATTTCAAAGCTCCTGGTTGATGTTTTTCACATCATTGTGATTGGCTTTGGTTGGTTTGCTTGCTGAGCAACCTGAAACAGAAGACTTGAAGCACTGACAAATCTCAGCAGCATGAAGTTGGATTTTGACCTTGTTTTCTTTGTTAATTACTAATGCCTTTTCTTCCTCTAGAAGGCAGAGGGAATGTTCTGCAAGGTGGGGATACAACATGTCTCAGCCTTCTGAAATCAAGGCTGCACAAGCCTCAGGGAAGGTGTCTGAGTTTCCTCTTCTTCCTTCACAGTATCCCAGTATGTTAGGGGTTGGAAGGGCCCTAGAAAGATCATCTAGTGCAACCCCCCTGCCAGAGCAGGATCACCTAGACCAGCTCACACAGCAATGTGTCCAGGCAGCTCTGCAATGGCTCCAGACAAGGAGACTCCACAGCCTCCTGGGCAGCCTGGGCCAGTGCTCTGGCACCTGAACTGCAAACAAGTTCCTCCTCAGCTTAATACTAAACCTCCTGTGCTCCAACTTGCTCCCATTCCCTCTTGTCCTACCATTGGATGCCATGGAGCAGAGCCTGGCTCTCTCCTCCTCACACTCACCCTTCCCATATTTCTAAGCATTGCTGAGGTCTCCTCTCAGTCTCCTCTTGTCCAGGCTGAAGAGACCCAGCTCTCTCAGCCTGTCCTCCTAGGGCACATGCTCCACTCCTTTCAGGATCTTGCTGGCCCTGGGCTGGACTCTCTCCACCAGCTCCCTATCCTTCTGGAGCTGAGGGGCCCACAACTGGACACAGCATTCCAGGGGAGGCCTCCCCAGGGCACAGGAGAGGGGAGAAGAACCTCTCTGGCTCTGATGGCCACGCTCCTCTTAATGCATCCTAGGATGCCATTGGCCTCTTGGCCACAAGGGCACATTGCTGCCTCATGGGCATCCTCCTAGCCACCAGCACTCCGAGAGCTTTTTCCCCAGGGCTGTTCTCCAACAGATTAGTTCCTAGCCTGTACTGATCCATGGGCTTGTTCTTTCCCACATGCAGTACTTTACACTTCCCCTTGTTAAATGTCATTAAGTTTCTCCCTGCCCATGTCTCTAGCCTGTCCAGGTCACTCTGGATGGCAGCACAGCCTCCTCAGGTCTAGAGGCAGGCAGAGCTTTGGTGTTGCATGCCCTGGTGCTCGTAACCACACTCTTTTACCTTGGTCTGGAAATGATTTTCCCCTTTGTCAGAATGATTTCAGCTTCCTCTGCTATGTGAGCCATATTTTACCTGCTGGCCTCACTGTGCATAATTCACCTGCCAGGTCCCTGGAGGAGTCTGAACTTGCCTGGTGCTGCCTTCAAATGTGGCTTTGTTTGCTGAGGCCTGAAATCCTTCAGCCCAACACAACTCTTTGGGCTTGTTAAAGGGTGACCAGGTGAAACCTGATGACCTGAGAGAGACAAAAGTGATCTAATGCCACCTTGGGGACCTGAAATTAGGACCACCTACAGGTGTAAACTGTTCCAGCCTCCCCACATCCCAGCAATTTGGATTGGTTGTGGGTTTTTTTTGATACATGAATAATTCTTTCTTGGGTCTCTCCTGCAAAACCTTCCTAAGAAGTATTTCAAGCAGGTGAGCTTGTTCAGAGTTCAGCCACTGTTCCCATCCCACAGCTTCCTGTAACTGGAGGACAATAAACAGAGGTGTCTAGTTCTATTTTAGTCACCCTAGGGCATCTTGCCTGCTTTCCAGATGCTGCTCCAGAAAGGAGTGGGGCAGATGGAGGTTAGGTGACTAGCTCTCAAGGCTCAATCTCCTGCATGGCCTACAGATGTAATTTATTGCTTAAACACAGATGCTTTATCTCAGCCCAGCCAAGGCATCTGCACAGTCCTGCCTCTAATGTGTGATTCACAGGAGACTCCTGACCTAAAGAAGATGCAGCTGGTAGCCAGGAGGGTTCCTGCAGAGCATCTCAGATGGGACATGGTGCAACTGAGTCAAGTTCCCCAATCAATATCATCAGCAGTGTTTAGAAAGCATCTCTTCTCACCTAAAGGAGAATGATTTGGCCAGAACAATGACTTTTTGACTCTAGTGACTGTCTAAAGGTCTAATGATATAGGAGAAACCTCTGAGCATCAGCCAGCCACAAGATCTGGCAGCTCTGACCCAGGAGGTTCAGGCCATGAATGTCTTTCTCAAGTAGGTAGAACACCTCTGAGCACCTAAAATGACATCAGATATCTATGTATAAGTAACTGAATCTAGCCAAAAATCAGCATGCACTGGAGTGGGAACTTAGACCCACAGGCAAAGAGAGTTCACAGACAGACAGACATCTCCTTGTGCCTTCATCTGCAATTTGAATCCTATGGGAATGCTGGAAAATTGACCTCCTTCCCTCAGGGCTTTCCTCTGTTGGCAAGTTTACCTTGGGTGCTTTGTTCTCTGCTTGAACTTGTCTGGCTTCAGCTTCTACACATGGCTTTGAGTTTTGCCTTGTTTCCATCTGGACTGCAGACCACAGAGAGCCAATTCTGGGTGCCTGGAAAGGTGCAGAGGTGTTAGAAGCAGGTCAGCTGTCAATCTCCTGTCCTAGACTGAGCAGCTTATGCTCCAAGTGAATAAATCATATTCAGAACTCTTGTAAAGCACAAGAACTGTCGGCAGGAATATTGCTGCCATAAAGGGTCTCTCCTCTGCCACAGAGCAAACAGAACTGAGCAGAAGAAGAGAACACATAAAAGGCAAGAATTTAAGGCAAGAATCAGTCCAGAAGGATAAGGAAATGAATGCAGGGTGAGGTAAAAAGGCAGGTCAGGAATCCCAAGAGAAAGGCAACAACAGAGTCCAAACTCTTCCCCTGGGCAATGTTTGGAAGAGAAGTGATTTCTCTCAGTGGCCCAGGAAAAGATGATAAGATGCAATGGTCTAAAAAGCCTGATCTGTTCACCCTTCAGGACAAAACCTTCTGCAAGGGTGCTTAGGAGCAAAGCAAAGCTCTTTCATTGTATGCCACTACTGCTCCTCAGAAGAAGCTGCAGCTGACTTAGGGGAGTCTCAAATGCTCCATATGCTGGTTCTGAGAGCTTTCCTAGTTGCTCCTCTTCCAGAACTTCTTTAAAACCTTTAGATGAAGTTTTTAGCACCAAACATCCAGAGGTCAGTGCTAGTTCTGCTAGCTGAGCTGTGGCTCTAGAGGCTTTCTTCTGAGTACACAGAGGAGAATTCCAGGGATGATGATTCCACCACCTCCCTGAGCAGCCTGATATCCCTCTCAGGGAAGAAATTCTTCCTCATATCTAACCTGAACCTGGGCATCAGAGATGAAGCAATCACAGATGTACCTTGTTTAACTAAGATAGCAATAAGGACAATAAACTCTAGAGTTTCTTTTGTATAGAAATCTGCCAGGCCCACACAACTAATCCCCAATGTTAGGAGAACAGATGGCAACCATCATACATCCAGCAGTCCAGAGGCAATCAGTTCTGGAGCATTCTTTATTATATTTTACAAGACCACAACGGTCCTCTAGAAAATCAACCTTTCTTTTACCATGCTAAAGCCAAAGAGTGCAGAAATAGCTTGGGATGTATCAAGAGACAGAGGGAAGAGGAGGTTTCTTTCTCTTTATAACAACAAATATATTGATTTAAGCCATTCTGGGTGTTTAAATGGGAATCACAGAGTGTCAGGGGCTGGAAGGGTCCTAGAAAGATCATCTAGTGCAACCCCCCTGCCAGAGCAGGATCACCTAGACCAGCTCACACAGCAATGTGTCCAGGCAGCTCTGCAATGGCTCCAGACAAGGAGACTCCACAGCCTCCTGGGCAGCCTGGGCCAGTGCTCTGGCACCTGAACTGCAAACAAGTTCCTCCTCAGCTTAATACTAAACCTCCTGTGGTCCAACTTGCTCCCATTGCCTCTTGTCCTACCATTGGATGCCATGGAGCAGAGCCTGGCTCTCTCCTCCTCACACTCACCCTTCCCATATTTCTAAGAATTCCTGAGGTCCCAACCAGAACCTGAGCTAATATCCTGATATGACTCTGAGCTGATTCTCACTGGCAGAAGGTGACTGAAAGTAGGAGACATGATCTATGTTGTGGGAGATAGCCAGGCATTATGTTCCATCAGAAACTCCAGATGAATGCTGTTGAGTTAGTCCTGGTTAGGTCACACTGCCCAGAAGGCCAATGGAGAGAGGAACTTGGTTGCAAGTCACTGGGTCTTCTGCAGGTGAGAAGTCATTGTGATGCTTCCTGTCATGCCTTTGTTACTTTTAGGTTAGCAGGTCAGGGAGGAGATTGTGTCCCTCTGCTCTGGCCCAGGCTGCCCAGAGAGCTTGTGGAGTCTCTTTGTCTGGAGAGATTCCAAACTCACCTGGATGTGATCCTGGGCAAGCTGCTGTGGGTGAGCCTGCTGGAGCAGGGGGGTTGGACTGGATGATTCCTGAAGATCTCTTCTCCATACTGGGCTCCTGGGTTTCTGGAACTCTGGGATTCCTTAACTGCAGACTTTGAGGAAGACACAAGGTTCTCAACAGAAATATGAGACTCAAGCATGAGATGGGATGGAGATGCTGAGGAAAGGAGAGGGACGAGGTGAGACACCAGCAGGACCTCAGCTTTGCTGCTCTAGCAGCTGGTGGGAATCACAGAATCCTTAGTGGATTGGGAAATGTGGGTAAAAAAAAAAAGGAGTTCTGGAGAAAAAGCATTATCTGTGTCTTATGCATCATTCAGTACTTGAATGAAGAGAATGAATGAGGCACCACTCCTGCCAGCTCAGATGCAGCCAGAGCCCTGTCAGTGACCTGCCCTTTGTTTTTCAGGTGCTATCAGGGCAGCTGAGACCTAGCACAAGCTGAACAGATCTCCAACTTTCACTCTTCTGGCCTTCCCAAGGTCTTATCCCAAAGTTCAGGTCAGCCCAAAAAGCCTGGCAAAGGGCCATGCTCCTGAGAGGGGAACAGCCCTGGGCATTTAAGGAGAGTTTCAGTTACTAGTAGGCAGTGAAAAAAACCCATCTCTAGAAATCCCAAGAAATGTTAGATCAGAGAAAGAAGAGGCTAGAAATGGGAATTTTGGGGAGGGGGTTGTAGAGGAAAAGAAGAATAGGGAGAGAGCAAAACAAAACTAAAAGGAAGGAGAGTGGAAATAATCACAATACATCATCTTTCAGTTCAAATTTTTCTGGTAAAGGATGTGTTAGGAAACTTGGAGCAGAAAGGGGAGAGAAAAAGCAGTTTGTGAACCTGCCCTTTTCCTTTGTGCATCCCAAAGGGAGCCCAGGGAAAGGTTGATGGACAAAGCCTATTTATAGCCTGCACTGGGCTATTCCTGAAATCCTTGGGGTATTTAGGAGCTCTGTTTATCAGAGCTCAGGATAACTCCAGTGCCAAGAAAAACTTTCCAGTTCCTTTTGGAGTCCTGATAGGTTCCTCATCTCCATGTTCCTCTCTGACGAGGAGTTTCCCAAGGCAGTGGTGGAAGAGGAGCAAAGACTTCTTGTCAGGCTGCTTTTGGAGTCCACAGCTGCAGAGCAGCCTGACAGAAGCTCCAGGGATGGCACTCACAGGATTTCTGGCTCTGTCTGGGAATTCGGAGAGGATTCTTGGTCACCAAGTCTTGGAGCTTTGCTGGTTTGAAGTGTGATGTGTGCTCAGGAAGGCTGGAGACTTAAAGCCATGAGTGCTTGGACATGTAGGGGCTTGTAGGCACATGGGACGTGTCTCCAGGGAGTATTCTGGCTCC
The DNA here is from genome assembly GCA_013396975.1 of Bucco capensis. NCBI lineage: Eukaryota > Metazoa > Chordata > Aves > Piciformes > Bucconidae > Bucco > Bucco capensis. Next base: position 19,093 of record VWZO01017539.1, read on the forward strand.
CTACTGCTCTTTAGATATCTCAAATCCAACTGATGTTTAATTTCTTTTCACAATTTCCTTTCTCTTGATTTTTTTTTTAAGTGTTTCTACTTTTTGAAATCCATCAGTAGAATTGAAACGAAACAATTCCATGACTCCAGGAATTATGGGGACAGGGCAGGTCTTCTATCAGTGCCTTCCATTTTGATCCAAGGCATTAGAGATTGGAAAATGTTACCAAATGGTCAATCCTTAGGAGTGAATGCCCCAGACAGGTTGACCTGAACTCACAACAATATTTGCCTTTGATCCATGAGGAAATGTGTAATGGGATAGGAAAGAAATGGAAAGAAAAGAGCATGAGGAGGGATAAGAACAGACCTTAGTAAACAGCAGCAAGGACAAGGGGTGAGTGTCTGTCAACAGGACACTTGCAGTTGGCCATTCCCCATCTGTTCCTCCCCTTACAGAGTGGGAAGCCTGAGCAGCAAGCAGAACCTACAGGAGTAGGTTGCTCTACTCTCTTGCTCCTAAAGATAAAGAGTCAGACATTCTATGGGTGAACATGAGCTGAAGTGGGATAGTTGTTGGCAGGACCTGATTCAGTCTCTGTGTTTCATTTTGTTCCCTGGGACACAGCAGGCTTTTTCATGGCTTGGCTTCAACTGGAGAGTCCCTGACCCTGAGCAGAAATGTCCTGCCAGCAGGCCTCAGGTGTGCTCCAGGGAAAGCAGGACCCCAAAAGTGGGAGTGAGGGATGTTGGATCCATGGGCTGAGGCCAATTG
>VWZO01017540.1:0-17602 GCA_013396975.1 Bucco capensis
ATGTCAGAGTTTTACAAAGGAGCAAGAAAAACCAGCACAGTCTGATTCATGAAATTGACATATGCATTGCAGCTTGTAATACAAAAATATATGTCCTGTTAATAATGTGTCCTGTTATGTCCACAGCACTTACACATGTCAAAGTGCGAGATGATATTTGATACTGTTGAGCTTTGTGAGTAGAAAACCATTGTGCCATGAGAACCAAAAACACGGAAAGCACAATAGATATTTCTCTATTATTGCCCAACAGATTGCTACATTAAGAACTTACTGATATAAGAAAATTATCATCCAAGGTCAAAAGCTCCAGAATTTACTTTGATGGTATCATCAGCAAAAAGCCAGAAGCATTCATTCTAATCCCAGATCTGACAAAGCCCACCTTGTAACTTGGCTTGGCATTTAAACAGCTTGTCTACCATTATACTATCAAAAGCCTGGGTGATGAGTCAGAATTTACTTGGTATATATTTATATCTATATTTTCCTTAGAGGCCAGGGATAAACATGAGTCCTTTGAAGATATAATGGTGCTTAGTTTTTCAATCCCAGTGACTTTTAAAATACCATAAAATACAGAAATTCCATGTGTCTGAAAAAGATGTGGTAAAACAAAGACAAGTTTTAAAGTTTAAACTTCAGCTTTGCTTCATATCTTGAAAAAATGTAAAAACATTCTCTAAAGAAAGGTGTATGAAGGAGTTTTTTATAGGTTTAATTCTGGTTTTGATAATGTATTAGAGCATAGAACAACAAAAGCCATAAAGATAGTTAAAAAAAACCCCACTATTTTGTGGGTGGCAAATATGGTTAAAAGTACATTTTCCAGTGTTGTTAGAAATGTATTTTCATTTCCCTCCCAAGTTGCAGTGAGAGGTGGGGGAGATGCAACACCTTGTGCTGCACTTTAATTTGAAAGGGAGCAGTATTCTCCACCAGAGAAGGAATCTACCTGGAGGAGCAGTACTTTAGAGGAACATGTGGTTTGCTCCCTGCCAGGATAAGGAAGCCTCATGGCTCATTAAGCAGGAACAGTAACCACTACATTTCAGTGCATCTATTCACACTTACACTGTATGTCTGCGCCCTATCAGATGCTGAAATATGTCGAACTATGGGTTCTAAAAGTTAAACAACTGGGCCTTCTGCAAATAAATGCACATCCAAAATCCTTTAAAATCATTAAGCAGTTGTCTCCTACTGATCGAAAATCAGTAGTTTCCTAAATCAATCAATAGACTTGTGGTTCTACTCCAGGTGGATGCTGGCCAGCTGGAACAAGACGGGAACTTTTCAGCTGGATTCCTAACTCATCTGACAGGGAGGCAAAACGTGAAACATTAGAGCAAGTGAGGTGATGTTCTTTCCTTGGTGCTACTATTGAATTGTGAACAAAAAAAAATTCAAAGCAAAACCCTACTAAAAGCTTTTGCTACAACTGAGTGACGTATTATCTAAGCTGTACAGTTTTTGATGTTGGTATCTACAGACATGTCCCAGGGACTGCCCAAGCCATATCCTGGTTATAGTTAAGTATGCAGAAAAATTAAACTCTACAATTTCTAACTCTGAAAAACAGCAACACTTCATTCACTGGACTCTGTTTACTCTCTGTTTATGTTACTTTAGATAAAGCATTTGGGAAAGTCAGATATATATTAGACTATATTTTGTACAAACATTCCAACTCAGCCTGGAAAAACTAAGGCTAGGTAGGAACACAGAAGATAAAGATGATGTAATGGGGAACCCAAAAGATTTATTAAAATTTGATAAATTAAAATTAGTGGCTCTTAAGTTAGCCACAAGAGGGAGCCAAAAGTACTTGAATGCCAACACCACTTCCTCCCTCCCCCATGGAGTGAAAAACAGCAGTTTAAACAAAATACATTCTCAAGCTCCCATTGAGATTTTTTCATATGCATTTCAGGAAAATTAGGATCATGAGTTCAAGTGTAACTGGAAAGTTTCAGTTTCATCATGTGTGAATTCATATTCATTCCTTCATATGCAAATTTGAAGGTGAAAATATATTTAAAATGCGTAACATAATGATCTAGATAGCACAGAAAAAACTTGCAGCAAAGTTTCATTCACTTCAGGGCATCATCACACACTCACAGCCTTCAGCAGTGATACTACCAGTTTGATGTTTAAGCTGAATTAACAGCCTTCAGCTCACACAGCTTCTTCCAAGTAACTCTCCAGACTTATGCATACAACAGCCAAATCCCCTGCCCTGTGCAACACTGTGTACCTGGCACAGAAATAAAGCACTTTTGCTCTGTCCCCTGCAGTGTGAAAGCTGTCTGTGCTTGACAGGGCATGACCAGCTAAGCAAGCAGGTCCCAAACGGTATCAGCAGGCACACTTACCAGGCACCTCTGGCACAAGAGGAAGTTCTGGCTTTTTGCATTGCACAAAGAGCAGGGAGCCTATGTAGGAGTCAGGCGGGTGGTGGAGACAAGACTTCACAATCTACTCTCTTTCCACACCTTCATTGCCTGAACAACCTGGTGGCTAACTACAAGCTATCCACCTCTATAAAATAGCAATGTCTTAGAAGAAATGAAAATAAAGTGAATTCAAGGATCTGAAAGGAAATCAGCTCTGTTCCTTTTTCTGAAGGTCAGGACACAAGTACTTGGCTATTCAGCTTCTTTAACATCTCTTTATTTTTGCCCTATACATCAGTCCTATTTAGATGTAAGTTGTCTTGTTTAAATAATTTTAATCCTTACTAAGCATAATTGAATTCTGTGGATATCTGGTTTGAATTGGAAACAGTACTCAAGCAAAGTATATTTAGTATATTCTTCTCTTCATAATTCGCCTACAGAAACAGTTTTATGTCCACTCCTACAGTTACACAGGAGCTCCTAAAATACTGAGAATCAAATCAGAAATACTAATCTCTTATTTCTATGACTTTTGATTTCTTATACTTTGCTTTTCTAATGTTCTCTCTCCCCTACTGCATTTGTGAGAGGGGTAAAAGCACCATTCTCCTTAGGAAGAAAATTTATATTCATCTATAAAACAAACTACTTTCCCAGGATGTTTTGTAATCACACTTACTTTTGTATTCTACATTTCTACCCATATGTTCGTTTTGTCCTCTAAGTCTGCAAACAACTACTACTGACAGAAGCACTGAAGATGAGTTTGCTTCAAATCTTAAAAAAAAAACCAACCAAACAAAGAAGCCAAATGCCCTCACACACAGAAACCAAAAAATATCTGTTTCTGCTGGCTGAGGCAATAGAGCAACTTTAGCACTAATAATGTCACAACAACCAAAGTAATTCTGGACATAATTGGTACTTTGAATTGCCCATTCGCCTGGTGATTTATGATATGGGATGGTTTTAAGTACAGATCCCACTGAAAGACTGCTTTCATAGTAATGATTTTTGTTGTTATGAAACTTCCTAAGTTCTCCCAGCTACAGTGCAGGTACAATAGAAGTTGTTAAAAAGTAAAGATTTATCAGTTGTTATTAAGAAGTTGACATAAAAGATCTTCTCTCTGCATAGAAGGCCATACAACATAGCCAGTAACACGTCTAGAAGGTCAATTAAGAGAATTGGGTAGCCACGTAGGAGTATCCATTGCATGAGACAGTTGGGCCTGTTTAGCCTGGAGATCAATACTTATAAATGTTTAAAGGGCGGGTATCAGGAGGATGGGACCAGTCTTTTTCCTGTAGTACCTAGCGACAGGACTAGAGGCAAAGGGAGAAAACTAGTATACTTCAAGTTACACCTTAATACGAGGAGGAACTTTTTTACTTTGAGGGTGGTGGAGCACTGGAACAGGCTGCCCAGGGAGGTGGTTGAGTCTCCATCTCTGGAGATATTCAAAACCCAACTAGACACTGTCCTGTGCAACCTGCTCTAGGTTATCCTGCTCTTGCAAGGGTGTTGGATTAGATGATCTCCAGAGGTCCCTTCCAACCCCTAAAATTCTGTGATTCTGTGATTTAGAAATTCTGTGACATCCTGTTTGCACAGGAAAGGACGAAAAAGACGTGAGGCAAGATGTGGCCATGACCCTTTCCACCTATATTTTCCATACTAGGCTTGTATGAAAGGCTTTGATTAGCCTTTCAATTAGGAACAGGCTGTCAGCACTAAAGGGGGCCTATATCACCAGTGTTCATTCCTTCTGGGAATGAATTCACCTACCCATTAATGCATTCCTAACAGTTAAAGATGAAGGCTACAAGAAACACTAACACATCTTAACGCCTGATGACATCGAATGTTCCACTGCCTCAGCTACAGGAACAGCCTTTACTCCAGATGACAGCTAAGTGTACATACTGGGCACATTCTTCCCCCCTCTTCTTCAGACCCACCAAAAACATGCCAAGGTGTTAGATATAAACAATGCTGGAGACAGAAAGTCCTCTTCCTCATGTGCCTTGCTAGAACACTCTGCCTCTATTTTCAAGAGCTATGAATCCAGTAAGTGTTCCTCTTGCATGTCCTGTGATGCTGGAGGACACATACTGCAACAAAGAGCACTGCTCATGGGACGGTCAACCCACTGTCCTGTCCTCGGAAATCTGTCCTTAGTTCTCTTTCCTGTTTACCCTATGCTGTGAAATAATGCCTGAAAAGGCCACATAAATACTACAATTACAGATGGTTTTTGTGCTACACAGAATATTAGCAATGACTGTGGTTCTCTTCTTCACAGACCCAATGCAAGGCACTGGAACTTGAATCAGTTAGGCTAGAGGGGAGGACCATGTACGTTCAAAAATGTAGGAAGTAGGCCACTCATTTTAGCTGTACAGCTCACTTGGAGCTTAATGCAACTTTGAATTTTTACTTGTCTAAAAAGCTGAATCCATGTAAAATCATCAAGTTTTTCATGTTTCCATACACAAAGAATAAACTGACCTAGATTCTCTCATTCTTAGATTCCCTCACGGTTCTGGCCAGGTTTTCTGAGGGTTGCTAACCTTGGCTGAGTTAAGGGTTTATAATGAAACACTAAAAACCAAGTATGTTTGAACTGGTTTGGATTTTATTATGAATGTTTTGGATGGCTGTAATGTTAGAGTCAATTCAGACATTCTAGGTACTATTCATCCAAAGAAATTGCTGCTTGGAAAAAAAATCCCATGTTTACAATAAATTAGAATCGACCATTATTTTGGGCCTGATTCTCCACTGCGCTATTCCAGAAGAGCATCTGGTTTAAGACTAAGCATCTGCAGTTACAGTGTATGTACCTTGGTTTCTATCCTCTTACTCACTACAACAATGAAAATAAAACATTTGTGGAAAAATTTACTTGCAACTTCAAAAGAATAAAAAGTATAAGGTGACAGACATAAGAGTGATGAGTAAAGAAAATACTAAAAGTCAGACAAAAATAATGCTAGAAATTCGAAAGGTATCAGAAGTAGTGACTCACCATCTTGAGATACATATGAAGATATCCCAGAAAGGTAAAGCTCAAGGTAATGGCTTCTCATTTAACTGAGAGCTTCATCCTCATAAAGTTTAAGCAATGGCATACCTCAACTGCCAATCCACAGCTCTGGAAGAAGTCAAAAGATGCTAATGCAAAGCAGCACTTCTAACATGCTGTTAAAGCAGAAAGGCTCAGACGGCTCATAGTAACTAAACATTGAGAGTGTGAAAGCAAAGAAAATCTATTGTAAAGACACCATGCCACAGGCTGAATAATGAAGCAAGTATGTTCAGCACCTTAATTTTTTTCATGCTTTGCTTGATAGGCTCTCAGGTTCTGTCAGTATGTAATATAGACTGACTTTTGCCTTTAGTTAGAACAGTGATTTCAGATAATGATGCAGTGGGACAGATGGAGGAAAAGAAAAAAAATGTTGGATTATGCTGATAAAATACTCTTACTTTGGAGTTCTTCAGACATCAGACATTATGTATGCATAACGCCACTTTTAAACCCTTTTTGCACTTACTTTAATTGTTCTTTCTAAAGTAATTTTTTTCTCCTAAAAGCCCTCTAAAACCACTCTTCTGTGTTCAACTACCCAAAAATAAAGTTGCAAAAAGTAGCTGCACATCAGGAACAAAATATGCTACATTATGCTAATGCAGTGCATACCTTAACAATAGATAGAGCATTCAGAGATGCCTGTTTTCACCTAATGAGACAGAGAAATTCTTAATTAATTTTGTCTGCACTTTATTGAAATAATTATGGAAGCAGTTAGAAAAAGCATGCTTCCAACTTTGCCAATGTCCAAACAAAACAAACAGCAGCAGGGTTTTGTTTTCACTTAAGTTTTATTATACTTCATATATATAGAATTAGCGCAACTTAAAACTGTTTTGTATTTAAACCAATGTGTACGACAAAAGCAGCTAACAAGCTCATTTGCGAGTGGAAAAGGCTTATTTCTGCCATTATTTCCCAGCATAATGTGTTTTCAAATGTTCTGGGAATTTTTTTTCTAAACCAAATGTAGACCTTAACAAATTGATGGACCTGAACCAAAAACTCACTCAAGAAATTTGAACTTTAGGGAGTATGCCACTGGTTTTATGATCCTATGGCTAATGTTCCTTTACTCCAATAACTGAAATTGGATAACAGTGGCAAGAGAATATCAGTCACACAATGCTGGCCTAGAATAGAACAAACAAAACAACTTTGGCAAGGCTTTTACTCAGAAAACCAAAGAGACCATAAGTAGCAAGATAGGTTTTCCACAAGTCAGTAGAGGTTACTCAACCGAAAGCTCTTTCTGTTACTTCATGATGCTCATGCAGTTTGGTAACTGACTCATGTCCTCTTCATTTGTGTTATGGCCCACTGCAGGCAACAATTGCACACCATCTTAATGACAATCAGCAAGGGAAAACAATTAAATTCAGCAAAATGCACCAACTGTAGGTATCTCTGAAAACAACTCCCAGCCAAAATGTGAGTCAGCTTTCTATACTGTGTATATTAACAATTACTCAAGAACTTTTAAGAAGAAGTCAGTCAAGAAGCCTCTGTAAAAAGCAACTATGACCTCAGGTAATCTGACCTAGTAAGGAATCAGAGGACAGCTTGCAACAGTTTAACTTGAAATTCCTCAGTGGTATATTTCTGCCATAAATTCATCGGTGAATCATCCAACAAATACTAGATCTCTGTTATTGTAGTTTTCATGCCTATTTGCCAGGCAAATAAAACATTCTTCAATTTCTCTCCACGCTCTGGCCATCCAACCACCAGAAATCAGACAGGAGAGAGTGTAGCCAACCAATATGGTAGCCAACACATATGACACCAGCTGTCACCCTTTGCGTGCAACAAAAGGTGGGAATATGAGCCTTTAACCTAAAGGCAAAAGGTTCCATGTTTCATCAAAACTTCTACAGCACCTGTTTCCTGCCTGACTGATTAGCTTTAAAAAGAACAAGAGCAGCAATCTGGGAAGAATCCCAAGGCAGGCTGACCATAAAATTTTCACCACATACATGCTTCAAAATCATGCTTTCCTCTAGCTAAAATAAAAACCTTGGTAGCATAACTTAATCTAGAAAACTACCCTCCCCCCAACTCATATGGTGCGAACTCTAAAGAGTTTGGGTGAACTAGTAACAAAAGAGGTCTTCCAGTTTTGAAGTAACACATACGCTATGAAGTGGATGGATATCAGAACAGACAATAAAGGGACAAAGCGTTAAGACAGAAGAATCAATAAAAAAAATGAATTCAACATTGCCAGAATTTTCACAAGGCTTTTCAGAGATAGGAACAAATTTGTAAGGGTGAAAAAATAAACACCAAAACCACCCCTGAGAAAAAGATTAAAATTAGAAAGGGTCTTACAGGACTGTTGGAAGCAGAATTCTGTTGAACTATCTTCACTTTCTGTTGATCTCTCTTCACTTTCAAGATACTAATAAACCCTTAAAAGAAAGCAAACTCCAACTAGAGAAACATGAAGGTGATGTTCTCAAGATAGCATGCACCATTACAGTCTATAAACATTTGGAAAAAGCAATTTGGTCTCATTTGTTCCAGTTCATTTAATCTCTAAACAGACAATCTTATCTTCTCAAGCCAAGACTAATGAAGAAAGAATGTCTTCAGCTTAGTAAGTCAAATGTAAACAGGTTTAAAATTAAACAATTTCCAATACATGAGAAATGATTCTACCCACATGATAGTTCATATGCATTCTCCTCATCTGGAAGAAGTAGTCTAGACCTCAGTCCCGAGTTTCTTGCCCTCAGTTTTGTTCCTACCTAAAGCAATTACTATTTAACTGAGTACATGCTATCAATTTACTTGGCAGATTTAATAACACTCAGTGGTATCACTGTGACTGAAAAAGCAGTTGATAGTTGTGTGTTGCTTGGAGAGCCTTAGATAGCAAGATTCTCCTTCTTGGAAATTGAAATGATCTGTTAATACCCTTTCCAGCCCTACTCCTGCTGCTCCTTTATCATTTAATTCTTCTGTACAATTCTGTAGTTTTATCAAGGGTTGTGTAAAAGCTGTCTCAGTTGAAGGTCTTCCAAATATTTCAGTGTGATTCTTCCACCCAATCTTCTTCATTCTCTTCCTTTCCTAACTATGCAACAGCAGCATGCTGTTTAGGACAGGAACTAGAATGAAAGTTCTGGAATAAAACCTAGAAAACCCCAAGCCCCTCAAACAACCCAAAGCAGTCAAAACCACATACACACAACTCAAACCCCATGTCCTCTCACCCCCAAAACCCACTCAGATAGTCACTACAATAAATACTGAATCAGAATCAGAGTACAAAAGCTTTTGGTGACAGAAACTTTTTTGCCAAAACTCCAGAATGAATCCAAATTAGCATCATTTCACAATGAAATTTATGGATCTGAATAACAGCAGAGACGAGCTAGTTTTTTGATTCAATTTTATCCAGAACCTTTCTATCTGTAACTTCTAATTTTGTAGAACCTGATATACAAGTACTTGGTTCATGCTATTGCTATTAGAGGCTCAAAGCCTGCAAATTTCATGGCCACTGCGCTCACTGAACAGCACAAGCCAATGAGGTGCCAAATCCCTTCTGAGAAGCAAGGAAGGATGTAAGATCACACAGAATCATACAGAATGTTAGGGGTTGGAATGGACCTAGAAAGATCATCTAGGCTAACCCCCCTGCCAGAGCAGGATCACCTAGATGAGCTCACACAGGAATGTGTCCAGGCAGCTCTTGAATGTCTCCAGAGAAGGAGACTCCACAGCCCTCCTGGGCAGCCTGTTCCAGTGCTCTGTCACCCTTACTGTAAAGAAGTTTCTCCTTCTGTTAATACAAACCTCCTGCGGTCCAACTTGCTCCTATTCCCTCTTGTCCTAACATAGGATGACATTGAAAAGAGCCTGGCTCCCTCCTCCCGACACTCACCCTTAACATATTTACAAGTGTTAAATAGGTCCCCTCTCAGTCTCCTCTTCTCCAGGCTGAAGAGACCCAGCTCAGCCTGTCCTCATAGCGCAGATGCTCCACTTCTTTAATGATCTTGGTGGCCCTGCGCTGGACTCTCTCCAGCAGCTCCCTATCCTTCNCAATGAGGATACCATAGGAGACAGTATCGAAAGCTTTGCTAAAGTCGAGAAAAAGCACATCCACTGCCTTCCCCTCATCTATCCATCCAGTTATGCCATCATAAAAGGCTATCAGATTAGTCAAGCATGAATTCCCCTTACGGAATCTATGTTGACTACTCGTGATAAGCCTCCTCTCCTCCACGTACTTGGAGATGGTGGCAGGTACAGACTGTTTCATCACCTTTCCAGGGATGGAGGTGAAGCTGACTGGCCTATAGTATCCGGGTCATTTTTCTTGCCCTTTTTGAAGATTGGGATAACATTGGCCTTCCTCCAGTCCTCAGGCACCTCTCCCGTTCTCCAGGACCTCTCAAAGATTATGGAGAGTGGCTTAGCAATGACCTCTGCCATCCCCCTCAGCACTCTGGGGTGCATCCCATCCAGACCCATGGGCTTGCAGATGTTCAGTTTGCTCAACTTGTAAAAGCTTGTAAAAGGCGCTGATGAGGAGCATGGATGGAGCCCTCCCTGGATCTTCGTTCGCGAAGCCTAGCCACGACGACGACTAGATTTCCTACTCTTTGGGATGCACTGATCTTGAGCCTGGAGGAAAATGCTTTTGAATACTAACCAGATTGCTTGGGCCGCCTTACCTCCTAGAGCCCATGGGACTTTATCAAGCAGTTCCCTTAAGAAGGCCAAAGTTGGCTTTTCCGAAGTCCAGGGTGGCAAAGCTTTCTCCTGAATAGTCTCTGTACACTCAGTGCATTGCTGGATAAGACCTTCTACTCCTCCTTCATTAACAAAACAGCATCACTTTGTGTCTTCGCAAATCTGCTAGCTTCAGTATGCTTTGCTACAAGAATGTAAGCTGTATGTAAATACCTAAGTACTTTCCTCTATCCATTAAATCTAATCTAACCTGAATAAGGACTGATCAATTATAACTTATTTCATGTTTTCAGAGGACTTCTGTTTCTAATAAAGACCTTACATTAGAGCTATCTTTTCATGCCACAAATACACAAGGGTAATGGACTTTTTTTCAGTCAAGTTGAAAAAGTTAAAAGCTTCCTACAACTCTCTAGAACATCAACTGAATCTGAAAAATCATAACAATACCAGAAGATGTTAAATGGCTGCTCTTTTTATGACTACATCACTGAATACACCTTTTGTGCATCATATAGTACTTTTGGGGTAGGCAGTACTACACAGGTATTGTAAATAGTGATAGAAAGTTGGGAAGTACAATTCAGCTTCTGCTGCTGAGAAGACAAAAGCACAGCCAAGCATGCTCCTCTGACAGCCATTGCAACAGTACAAATTGAAGTTAACCCACCTTACTTAGCATGGCCAGAAGAGTCTGGCTGCATTTTGTCTTTACTCTTCTATTAAGTAGCTGTAAGCAGCAATAATTGCTCCACAAGACTGTCTGTTCTGTAAGGAAAAAAAATCCTGTTCCCTCACCCTTTGCTCACAGATAAGTGCTCCAGCACTTGATCATCTTTGATGGTGCTTCACTTGACTGACTCCAACAGATCAATGTCTTTCCTGAACTGAGAAGTTCAAACCAAATACAGCATAGCAGGTGTGGTGTCACAGGTGCCAAATAAGGAGAAAGAACTACTTCCATCAGTTTTGTGGCCATAATTTTGCTAATAAAGTCCAAAATGCTTTTGGGTTTCTTCAGTGCATAGGCACAAACCACCTTATGTTCAACCTGGTGTCTACCAGGTCCCCTTCAGTGTTTTTCTGCAAAGCTGCTTCTTCATTTGTTGTCCTCTAGCCTATACTGTTGCAGGAGATTATTCCTTCCCAGATGCAGGACTCTCATTTGTCTTCGCTAAATGTTGTGAGGTCCAGCTCAGGCAATTTTTCCAGCCAGTTGATGTTCCCCCTGCTCTCAAGCAGATCAGTCACTCCATTTAGGTCTGGATCATCCATAAACTTGTGAAGAAAATGCTCTATACAATCACCTAGGTTATTAACTTGGATATTAAATAGTGTTGGCTCAGTATCAGTCCCCAAGAGATACCACTGAAAACCAGCTGCTGGTTGAACTTTGTGCAGCTAATCACTTGCTGATTCATATTGTAACCAATAAACTCGCTTCCAAAATGCATTTTATAGTGGAAAATTTAAAAAAATAAAAAACAAAAAACAACAACAAAGGAAAAAAAAGAGTTCATTAAAAATCTTCTTTATGAAAACATCTCCCAGGGTCTATCCTACAGAGGCTTGTTTCTTTGAACTACAAGTCCACATAGTACAAGTGCAGGACTTTGTGTTGCTGTAAGTCAACAGGAAGCACCACAGACTCTCGGTGATGCCACAGCTCAAGGAAAGATTTACATCAAGATCTGCTTAGAGTTGCTTTCTCAGAAGTAAAAGCTCTAGGACAATTTGTTGTCTGTCAAGAAACAGCATAGAAAAATGGACTGTTTCACAGACATCTCCCAAAATCAGTGCAGTGGAGTGTGTTTGACAGGAATGTCAACTGTCTAGACGCACAACCAAAGCTTTTTTTTTCTCTGCAAGCAGGATGCTGCACATGCAGAACTTCTGCTCTCAGTTCCAAATAAATCTACTCTCACTCAGTTCCACTAACTGTTGAATATTGCTTGAGAGATCTGTATTTGATGTCAAGTATGAGAGGTTCTTACTGAGTAGAAACTAATTTAACAATGCTTGATTTTTTAATCTTCAAAAATTGACAGCCCATGCCTGCAGGGGCTAGAGGGAGCTTATGAATTACCTGGTTAGAATGCAAAGCCATGCCACTTCAGCATTAAATTAAATTTTCTAATCCGTCTCCTTGTATACTTATTCTGCTTGAAAGCTTCTTGATGGGATGAAAAACTTTTAACTTTGATTACTATGTGTAGTGGATGTTTCTACAGAAATACACACTTACACCACGTACAAACAACATTACTTTGAGAATCTTTGGTATTAGCAAACATTGCTTCTAAATGCAAAAAAAAAAAGACTTCAAAGGCCTGTGCCTCCAGCAGCAGGAGCACCCAAAAGGTGCTCTGTGGTTCTGCAGGCTATGAACAACACCTCTTTTGAGGTATGAAATGGATATGGGCATCTCCACAGCTCGTGGCAGCACTAAACCAGATCATAGCTAAGCTTTACTCTGCAGTGTGGCATCTCTTGGACACCACAGACGATGGTGGCTTGGCTCCACTGCAGCTCCACATCTGCAGCCCTGCTGAAAATCACTGAATGTCAAAATGCACAACATGCTGCTGGGATATTTAATAGTGTCTGTTTTCTGGTAAAGTGCTCTTTCTGCCCTGTAGTCACAGCAAACTATTTAGTCAACAGAATATTCTTCTGCTTCACACTAGGATAAAGCCATGTATCTTCAAAGATGTTTTCCTGAAAACTGGGATTTAACTTACTCAAGCAGAAACTGGATTTGGGTGCATGTCTCCTGTGCCTCAGATAAACACCCTTAGTAACAGAACTTCAAAAACAGATAGCACTTCTGCTTCCTCAGACATATACACTCCTATTAAACCGTTTTGATTCTAACAAGTCAGCATTTTCCAAAGAAAAATAAATTCTCCTATCAGAAACATTCTCCATGTCAATAGGCAGAATAGTGCCTTTGACATCCATCTCTGAAAATATTAGGATACTTAAGTGCTTTATCTTCCCTTATTAAATTTCAAATTATTAAAGGGAATGGAGAAACAGAAGCCTGGTCAAGCAACACAGAGACACACTCTCTCTAAATTGAGAAGCTCAGCTTTATCTGTGGCCATGAGTCAAGCCCTAGGATCAAGTGCCATAACTTTGCATCCAAATCTTGTATTGTTAAGTTGTGATGGGGTACATGAAGCAGGAAGTTCTTTGTGTCCACCTTACCTCCTCCTTCTTCTCCCAAACCTGTTTGTTTTGTTTTCCAAACTGCTCTGCTGCCGCTGCCCCCTCCCCCAGCTAGTTAACGCTGGTAGCCATGGCAACAAATGGGTGGGTGTGGGGCAGCTGGAGCAATGGCTGCCTGCCGTGGTGCAAGCCCATGGTGGCATGCAGGGCTGCATCCGGGCAGATCATATGGGCACAAAGCAAGGAAGTGGCTTTGGTGTGCAAATCAGCTGAACGAAAAAGACCGCGCCTGCTGCGGGGAGCCCTGGGATACCTTCTCTCACTATAAAAGGGACAGAGATGTCATATACTCTCTCTTTGCTCTTTCTGCCTCTCACCTCACTGAAGACCACACGCAGAAGGGGAGAGAGGACTACCACGTGGCCTCCGCCATCTTGACCATGCGGTGCTCTGCTTTCCATCTAACTAGGACTTTTTCTCTTCAGTCATCCGAGTGCCCGGCTCCATTGAGATCATCTCATCTCAGCTCACCTCACCCTCTTCCCACTCCAACCGGACTATATTTATTGCAGGTTTTATCAGGGGTGGGGAGGGAGAAACCTCGTGGCACAGTGAGAGGGGGAGAGACCTGGAAAGCTTTCTTACCTATTTCTGTATTTGCACTGTTATATTATTTGTTAAAGTTATTCTTTATCACTTTGCCTCGGGTGTGCATGTGTATTCATTCTACATTTATTCCTTTATCCTGGGAGGGAGAGGTCCTTTATCCGGGTCTTTCCCAAAAACTGTCTGGTCAAACCAAGACATAAGTCTATCCAAAAGGCAAGATGCATTTCAGTGTGAACCATCTGCTCTCTCCCATCTCCAGTTCCACAAGATATTGCTGACAAGTCTTAAAATGAATTTTGATAGCATAGGCAATTAAATACATACAACGTATGTGCATGTAGTTTTTATTTTAAATATACATACATGTATACACACAGTTTAAAAAATCCTTGAAAAAACAGGAAGAGGGGAAATTAAAATACACAGTGGGGGCATGGATTCAAGTGGAGTGAAAATGGATTAAACAGAAGACTTTGAATTCAGTAGCTCAGTCTGTGCCATGGCAGACATGGAGAGTGCAATGGAAGCACTATTTGCAAGCAGCTTAGTTCACTGTCTGCTATAAACAGATGATCTATGGCAACAACCTCACTTCCATGAAAGTACAGATTGACAGAGTATTCTTGCTCAGAACTTAGAAAAAAGAGAATATAAAATTAAAAAAAAGCCCCAACCTTTGCAGCACTATAGAAAGACCTGCGCCAAGCATACATGCCAGTCCAAATTTCCTGGCTAACTCAAGTTTTAAGCACACTGGAGACCTTCAGACTTAGGAGAAGATGCATTACACACTTTAAGAATTCTGGGGGAAGGCTGAGCAATTCCTGCAGACTTCACCATGAGTGCCCAAAATGCTAGGAAAAGAGTACAAAAGGATCAGTTTTAGATCTAGCCTTACTTTCTCTTCTCACTGGTCTCTTAAATGCAAACATTCCCACACTCAGCTACCACTATATAAAGTTCATATTCTTCACCACAAACACATTTTAATTCTTCACTTATTTACGTCCTACCTGTTGGCAACTGCTACTTAAAATACACTAAGCTGATAAACTCACCTACTGTATACTTAGGTAACCAAAATGAGCAAGCTCTTTGTATAGCTCAGAAAGAGATATGACCATATTTCTGAACTCTCAGAAAAACACATGATCTGTAATAAGTCTCCAAACTGCTTCTGTGGCCTCAACTGTCACTTTTATGATCTGGGAGGTTTGCCTACTAGGCTAACACCATAACTCAACAGAATCCTTTTCCTCCCACCCTCACATACAAGATTTTTAATTAAGGGGAGAATCATCTATCTCCTGCTTTGCTTAAAATGTGTATTTAGAATGCAACAGTAACATAAACATTGTTATCTGAGAGAAAATCCACCATTTCCTCATCTACTAGGATCCTTAACTCTTCCTGCAAGCACACAACACCAACTGTAACTCCCCATGATTTCCACATCAATTCACAGCATCAGTTCACAGGCTTGAGTCTTTTAAGGAGCTTAACAAGTTTGCATACATAACGGAGTTAGTGAGGAATGCTCTTTCCATGAAGTGAACAAAGTTATTCCTCAACTGAAAACTGCTCACTGTTGTTAATTAATGTTTACTTGTCTCTAAAGGTCATCTCACATCCATTTCTATTCATTCACACAGTGAGATAAGTATCTGCAGTGATACTGAATACCAAGGAAGCAAGGTGGTATCCTCAGCCATGGGAAGCAGGAAAAGAGCCTTGGAGGGTGTAGGAATGACAAGGGCACATCCAGCACCACTAACAGAAAGATATAGTGGCAAACTACATATAGCTTTTCTACATAAATGTACACACTGATTCAAATTATAGCCACATCAAACACACAGTTCTACTGCTATTTAAGATCAAATAGTCATGAAATAAAATAGATTACTGAATCTATGTGCATATTCTTAAGTATATCTTTTGGGAAATGCAGCACTGGAATAGAGCACCACATTCACACAATTAGGACACATGGCAGGCTAGCGATCAGAGTTTTTTTTGCTTTCGTTTGGTTTGGGTTGTTGGTGTTTTTCAAAGAAATGATTGACAGAAGTTGTAGAAGAGAAGCAGGATCCTGTAACAGACTTTGGGAAAGATTAGAGGGAATGAACAATAGCTCAGGAAGAACAGAAGAACCATTTTGTCTGATGCTCTGCCAAGCTTGTGTTAAATAACAAAACAGTGTCATAAAGGAATTTGTTAATACGGCAACAAGTCTCTCATGGACTGATGAAAGACAAGGCTAGGCAAAGCAGTGTTAGTCTATTTGAGTACCAGTTTCTGCTACTAAAGTTAAAGCTATAAATCTTGGTTGTTGGACGCCTGGAAATCCTTGACATGCCGTAAGTCCAGCTGAACCATTTTCAAACCTTTTCAGAGGACCAAATCTTTCTGAAGTCAGAAATGAATACCTGCAGCAGTTTCAGCCTCTCCAACAAAAAATTGACTCAAACTAAAAATTAGCTAACTAAAGAAATCAGGATATACCTTATCAAGGTCACACAATTTTTTCACAAGAGCTCCTAACTTGTTCTGAGCTCACTAAAACAAAGGAAGCAGCTCAAAACATTCCTCTACTGAAAGTCTCCTCTGTCCTGTAAGCTCTCCATCCATACCTACCCTCCTGATTCAGGTATTTATTTTATTTTATGGCAACCGTTCTTAGTGCAGTAGATAGACGCAGGTTCTGGCCCAGAGACTTTATCTTCTTATTTTATCCAAGACACCATGAAGCAAGATGGGGAAGAATAACTGGGACTGTGACAATGAAGCAAGACGGTCATGAAATGGCGTAGCATGCTTCAACAGACACATGGGAAGACTGGCAATGAATTTGTAGAAGGACACTGCTTTATACAACATATTATGATACTCTAGATTGAAAAGACTAACACAGACAGTTTACCATGGATGAGAAATGGGCAATTTATATTACTTAGCTGGATTAGGATGATTTGACTTTATGGATCAAAACAACAGCAAAATCCTAGCTTGACCACACCTATGCAGCTGAATCAGTGCCATGCAAAGTCACATCTTAAGTTTCCATGAACTGTCAAGAAAACACGTTAATCATAGTATCATAGAATGGCCAGGTTGGAAGGGACCCTAAAGATCATCTAGTTCCAACCACCCCACACTGATTCAAATTATAGCCACATCAAACACACAGTTCTACTGCTATTTAAGATCAAATAGTCATGAAATAAAATAGATTACTGAATCTATGTGCATATTCTTAAGTATATCTTTTGGGAAATGCAGCACTGGAATAGAGCACCACATTCACACAATTAGGACACATGGCAGGCTAGCGATCAGAGTTTTTTTTGCTTTCGTTTGGTTTGGGTTGTTGGTGTTTTTCAAAGAAATGATTGACAGAAGTTGTAGAAGAGAAGCAGGATCCTGTAATTTCTCATCCATGGTAAACTGTCTGTGTTAGTCTTTTCAATCTAGAGTATCATAATATGTTGTATAAAGCAGTGTCCTTCTACAAATTCATTGCCAGTCTTCCCATGTGTCTGTTGAAGCATGCTACGCCATTAGGACACATGGCAGGCTAGCGATCAGAGTTTTTTTTGCTTTCGTTTGGTTTGGG